>CM035406.1:114997160-115089660 GCA_020310875.1 Ceratopteris richardii
GCGGGGTGGGGAGGGGGGGGAGGGGTGTTGAGGGGGGGTGCGGTGAGGGGGGGTGCGGTTGCGGTGAGGGGGGGCGAGTTTGGGGCGCTGCTTTGGTGAGGGGGGGGGTTGGGGTGTGGTGAGGGGGGCTGCGGGCGGGGTGGGGAGGGGGGAGGCGTGTTGAGGGGGGGTGTGGTGAGGGTGGTGCGGTGAGGGGGGGGTGCGGCGCGTTGAGGTGGGGCGAGTTGGGGCGCTGCTTTGGTGAGGGGGGGGTTGGGGTGTGGTGAGGGGGGCTGCGGGCGGGGTGGGGAGGGGGGGGATGGGTGTTGAGGGGGGGTGTGGTGAGGGGGGGTGCGGTGAGGGGGGGGTGCGGCGCGGTGAGGGGGGGCGAGTTGTGGTGAGGGGGGCCGCGGGCGGGGTGGGAGGGGGGGGAGGGGTGTTGAGGGGGGGTGTGGTGAGGGGGGTGCGGTGAGGGGGGGTGCGGTGCGGTGAGGGGGGGCAAGTTGTGGTGAGGGGGGCCGCGGGCGGGGTGCGGAGGGGGGGGAGGGGTGTTGAGGGGGGGTGTGGTGAGGGGGGTGCGGTGAGGGGGGGGTGCGGTGCGGTGAGGGGGGCGAGTTGGGGGTGCTGCTTTGGTGAGGGGGGGTTGGGGTGTGGTGACGTGGCCGAGCGGGGTCGTAGGGGGTGGTTGGGTTGTCAAAGGGAGCTGAAGAGGGGGGGGAGGTTATTTGCGCCGCCAGGGGGGGTTGATTGTAGAGGGTCGGAGAGGGGGGGTCGTTGGGTGCCGCCAGGGGGTTTGATTGTAGAGGGTCGGAGAGGGGGGGTCGTTGGGGGGATTGAGGGTGAGGGGGGTGTTGGCAGAATGGAAAGGGGGAAGGAGGAGGGAGGGTGGTGGTATTGAGGAGTCGATGGGGTGGAGAGGGGTGTGAGATGCTCTTCTTCTTTCCTCCCTAGCACAACTTGGTTTGTGCACTGAAAATAAGAACGACATTCTGAGGATGTTGAAGCAAGAATGAGAAAGAGGCCATATTATATAGCTATGTCGAATGAGGGAGCACCTCTCAAGAAGGAGCGGTCTAGCATGAAAAGGTGATCACAAAAGAGGGGAAGATGACAATGTTAATCTCATCCATCCGAGAGACAAACAAAGGAAAGGGCAAAACTGAAAGTTACTTAGCAAAACTAAGAGCCATTCAAATGATGAATTTCTTTTTATGAAGTGATAAATTTCTTGATTTTTATTGATGGAAAAGAAAACTTGCGCCCAAAATTTTTTTTTGATTTTCATTGATAAAGAAAAGAAAAAAAAACATGCGCCCAAATTTTCTGATTTTCATAAAAAACTGCGCCCAAAATTCTGTGAGCTGATTATTACTACTTATTAAAACAATCCAAAACCAATTAGAGAACAAGATAAAGGAGAATGCAATGGTTATGATACTTGATAATAAGCCTTGAGTCTGGAAATGTTAACTAAAGGTAGGGTGTTGCCATCGAGTGTTTCCAATTGCACTGCACCCCACTGCAGCAGCTTCGTAATGCGAAAAGGGCCTTCCCAGTTTATGCAAAGCAGTCAGTCTTGCTGAGACTTCCATCCCATTTTTCTCTAGTCTTTCCGTTCTTATAGAGCCTCTGATGAATTCAAATGGTTCAATAGGAACCAAGCCATAAATTAATTGAAAGGGAGAATACCCAGTCTCTTTATAGGCCAGTCTGTATGCCCATAATGTACCCAGATAGGCCCGTCCCCAAGAGGTCGGCTGCAACATGCATTCTTTTCGTAACATTGAAATTAATACTTTGTTCGTTGACTCGGCTTGTCCATTAGCTCATGGGTAGTATGACAAGAAGTCCTGTGTAAAATGCGATACCTGTTGGAAATTTCCTGCAGTATTTTGTTAACAAAATGAGTACCCTGATCGGTACAGATTTCCAGCGGGCATCCAAATCAGCAAATGATGTTACAATACAAAAAGTCAGCCACTGTTTGTGCAGAGCAATCCGTTGATGCAATAGCTTCAGCCCATTTTGTTGCGTAGTCCGTGGCTATCAGTAAGTACTTTTCCCTTTTTGGAAGTGCCGCAGGGTATATAGGCCCATCAAAGTCTAATCCCCACTTCTCAAAGGGCTGCCAAGAAGTGGAAACTACCAAAGGGTGATATCTTTGCTTGGTGGGTTTAGGTCCACACCTCTGGCACACATCACATGTTTTTCTCCAATCATCTGCATCCTTAAAGAGTGTAGGCCACCATAGACCAGCATCTAGTATTCTCTGGCTCATGATATGCCCTGGAAGGTGCCCACCACCTGTTCCTTCATGTGCAAATTGCAGAATTTCCCTCACTTCATCTTCCTCTAAGCATTTCCTCATCCTGTCATCCTTGCCCTGTCTGTAGAGTTTACCCTCAATGAAAGTATATGGTCTACTCTTGATAAGCAGCCTCTTTCTTAGTACAACATTAGCACTTTCTGGATACAATCCAGTATTAATGAACTGCTTGATATCATCATACCATCCTTTAGGTTGTATAGCAAACAAGTGTGCATCAGGGAAATCATCATTGATACCACTGGCTTGATCCTTCCTATTTATTCTGGACAAGTGATCCGCCATCACATTTTCTCTTCCTGGCTTATGGATTACCGAGAAATCGAACTCTTGGAATAACAGTAACCACCTCCATATTCTACCAGTAGCATGTGGTTTGTTGAGTAAGTACTTGAGAGGTTGATGATCTGATATAATAATAAATTTTACCCCCAATAAGTAATGGCGGAATTTTTGAACTGCAAAGACCATTGCTAGTGCTTCCCTTTCGGTAGTACTGTAATTTCTTTCAGCCTTGGTCAAGATTCTACTGGCATATTGAATTGGCCTGTCCATTTTAAATTCATCACTGGGTTGAGTCAGAACTGCTCCCACTACATATGCACTGGCATTGACATGTATATGAAAGATTTTTGACCACTCCGGGGTGACCAAGATAGGAGCACACACTAGCCGTGACCTTAATGTCTGATATGCTTTTTCCTCCTCCTCTTCCCATTTGAAAGGTACTTCTTTACGTGTGAGTTTAGTCAGAGGTCTAGCTATCTCTGCATACATTTTTATAAACCTTCTATGATAACCGGTATGCCCCAAAAAACTCTGGATCTCTTTAGGAGTTTTGGGTTTAGGTAACTTTAATATAGAGAGAATTTTGTCAGGATCTAGGGCCATACCTTTAGCGGATACCACATGTCCTAAGAGGGTTCCTTCTGTCACAAGGAAGTGACATTTATTTGGATTGAGCTTTAACTTAGTTTCTCTGCATCTTTGGAAAATATTCTGCAGCTGTCTCAGGTGCTGGTCCAAACAATCTAGATGAGTTTCTTTGTGAGATCCTGAAAATGAAGAGAAATCATCCATGAAGATTCTAAGTGATTCCAGCAATAAGGGGCCAAAAATGAGATTGACCGTTCTGTTAAATGTGGCTGGAGCATTTCTTAGCCCAAATGGCATTTTTACATACATATACGTTCCCCACGGTGTGATAAAGCAGTCTTTTCACGATCCTCTGGGTGTATTGATATTTGATTATAGCCACTGAAGCCATCCATAAAACTATATAGTGCATGCCCCGCCACTTCTTCAATGACCTGTTCTGCAAAAGGCATAGGGAACCCGTCTGGAATGGTCACCTTGTTGAGAGCTCTAAAGTCCACACAAATCCTGATTTTATTAGTATTCTTTTTTGGTACTATAACCATAGGCGAGAGCCACTCTGAGTGTTCCACAGGAATGATGATTCCTGCATCTTCCATCTTTTGGATTTCCACATAGACAGCTTTGGCATACTTTGGATTGAGTCTATAACTCCTTCCTCTGATGGGTCTGGCTCCCTCAACCAGAGGAATTCTGTGCTCTCCATAAGATGTAGGCACTCCTTCTAAGTCTTTATAATGCCAGGCAAAAACATCTGCATACTGGGTTAAGAATGATTTTACCTTTTCCAGAAGCTTTGTGTGGCTCCACAACCAAGTGGCCACTAGAACTGGTTGATTATTGTTTTGGGTGCATAAATGTACTTCTTGAACCGGATTTCTTGTTACCAGATTATCTTCTTGTGCATCTGCTTCCTTGTCTTCTTCTACTAGCTTTTCGTGCATTGCTTCATAAGCAGGTGTATTTTGAACTTCGATGTTTTCCTCCTTGTCCTGCATCCATCCTGCAGGGATTTCTTGAATTGGGAAAGAACATTCAACCTCAGAATTTTTTACCTTGCTTTTAGCTTTGGAAACTTCGTTATCTGATGTTGACACATCCTCCTCCACTTTGTATTTGAGGGGTATCTTCCTGCCCCTTCTGTGGTCAGTGATGGGCTCTCCCAATCCATCAACCTCGATCTTTCCTTTGTCTTCATCATAGCCTCCAATTGTACTAGGATTATCAAGAAAAATTCCAAAACAAGAAGAAGAGTTGCCGGCATGAAGCCAACTTAAAATATCCTCTTCTTCCTCAAAATCTATTTGGGGTTGATCCTCCGCTTCTGTTTCCATGCAAATGCTCACTGTTTGCATCATACTAGTGTTTCCTTGATTGTCTGGGCCTTCTTCTAAATGAATTTGTGTCAGCTCTTGCCCTTTCTTTTGTACCCACATGGTGTCCTTACCCCAATCATGAATGACACTGGCATGCCTCAGCCAAGGTCTTCCAATTAAGAGAGGAAATCCTCCTTCAACCTGGGGCAATCTTAAAACCACAAAATCCAGGATAAATAGATTACCTTGTACTTCAAGTGGAACTTTTGGGATTACCCCTAAGGGCCTTACTTTGCTCTGATCTGCCAAAGTGACCGTGAAATTTGCAGGTCTTGAAGGGTGGAGTCCAATCCTTTTCATGCTATGTTCAGGCATCAAATTAATGCCAGAACCACCATCTACAATAACACCTTGAAATTCATGGCCCTTGATTGATATTGTAAGCCGAGGGCTTTTATAATCTGTAAGGGGTGCTTCCCCCCTAATTATCCCTTGATGTAAGATAGCAGTCTTAGCCACTAAGCTTGTCGTAGAAGCTTCATCAATTATCTGCAATAATTCTGACCTGAATTTCCCATCCATCTTTATTAAATCAAGAATACTAACCTCCTTCTTAATAGACTTGAGTAGTTTTGAAGCCTCTGATTCTTTAAGGGAGTGAGCTTCATTTGCTTTGCCAAACTCTTCTTGAGCCCTCTTGAAGGCATGCCCAATGGCATCTCCGGTGCCTGTGAGACATTCCTTGTGGTTTGTGTCTGCACCTGTAGTATCTTTGTCTTCAATTGCAACTCTGTCTTTGTTCAATTCCTTAATTATCAATTCTTGATTTTCTACCACTTTTGCCGTTCCCCTATTTCTTGTCTGTACTGCAAAAGATTCGAGTTCTTCTAATTGTACCACTCTAGTGGATGGTGAGGGTTCATTCACCTGAGGTAATATCTCCTCCTTGAATACAGAGATCATTTGGAGATGGGGTCCGGAAGTAGAGGCTTGATTCTTAGGACAACAGTTTGTATAGTGATCTCTGGCCTCTGGACAATTCCTGCAAGGAGGTGCATTTTCCGGCAGGGTGCACCTAGATTGGTAGTGCCCACATTCTCCACATCTGAAGCAAATAATTGGCCTTCTAGGCCCATTTGCAAGGTTAGTTCTTGGTCTAGGATTATAGGTATTACCTTGGTTTGTTGCTGCTGCCATTACATTTGCTGGTGGCAAGAGCCCGCCTTGTGTCCAGTATGTCGTTGTCGGTATTCCCCTTGATTGGCATTCATGGGCCTCATGCCCAATCTTCCTGCGTAATTGACAAGTCACATTTAGCAAAGGACATTCACTTACTATATGTCCTTGCTTACTGCACATGGAGCACCATAGTCCGTTCTTAATGCCGCCTCCTTTTAGTTCTTGCAACTCCTGCCTCAGCTGAGCTAGTTCCTCTGCTTGGGCTTCCTCTTCCTTTTGGAGCTTGAGGGCTTCAATCTCTCTTCTCAGCTGAGCTACAGTAGTCTCCTCCTCTGTATAGGGCTTATTCCTCTTCAAGCCTTCCAGTTCCCTTCTTAACTGGCTCACTAGGTCCTCCAGTTCTGTACCATATGATAGTTGGGAAGACGTTGTACCATACTGGTGCCTTATTTGTTCTAAGCGGGTGGCCGTATTGATGAATTCCTCAACAGAGGCAGTAGGTAGCACCAACTCTTTTATTTTGCATTGGGTGACCACAGGTAAAGGTTTGGCTAACCACTTCTTGACAAAGAAGTTGTGTGGTGGATCTGGTAATTTAGCCATTAATGCTTTTGCCCTGGTCACGAATTCGGGGAACTTCTCTCCTGGACCCAACTTCAAGTTTTCCAATTCTTCTATAATGATCTCAGCCGTGTTGCCCTGCTGAAATTGATTCTTAAAGGCCTCTTTCATCAAATCCCAAGAGGTAAAGTGATTTTCGGCAAACTGACTAAACCACTTGTCTGCCAGACCTTCCAATGTGGCGGGGAAGAGTATCAAGAAAGCATCTTCCCTACCCATTAGTCCCCTAGTCTTACATAATGAAAGAAATCGTCGAATGTGCTCATCTGGGTCCTCATGGGCTAAACCTCTGAAGGAGGGGAATTTTATGTTTAACCTGGAGAGCAAGATTTCTAGGTCCACCTGTCCTGCCATGCTTCCTACCGATGAAGTCGATGAAAGTGGACTCGATGATCTTCGGTTCGTCTTTCTTCTTGTCTGCTTGCACTTGATTCTCAAGGTTTGTGACCGGGTCGCGGTCATGAGCTATTCATAGTCCACTTAAAATGAGACCTTGATAGAAGGATGTACCTTTTGGCCCAATGGAGTAATGTTGTCGACACTGGAATGTTGTCCTCCAATGGCAATATATAGTCTCCTACAAACCCTCAAACTCCTTCTTGTCCCCGAATCCCCAACAAATTTGGCACGCCCGGTGGGACATCCAAGGAGCTTTGAGCATAGGAGAAGCGGGGTTGAAGAGAGGGGGGGTTGGGTGTCGGGCGGGGTCGGAGGGGGGGTTGGGTGTAGGATGAGGGGGGGTGGTGGCGCTGCGACGGAGAGGGGGCGCTGCTCGTCGGAGAGGGGGGGGTTGGGTGTAGGATGAGGGGGTGGTTATGCTGCTCGACGGAGAGGGGGGGGGAAGGGTTGGTTGTCGGAAGAGGTCGGAGGGGGGGGTTTGGGTGTAGGATGAGGGGGTGGTTATGCTGCTCGACGGAGAGGGGGGGGAAGGGTTGGTTGTCGGAAGAGGTCGGAGGGGGGGTTTGGGTGTAGGATGAGGGGGTGGTTATGCTGCTCGACGGAGAGGGGGGGGAAGGGTTGGTTGTCGGATGAGGTCGGAGGGGGGGTTTGGGTGTAGGATGAGGGGGGGTGGCGCTGCGACGGAGAGGGGGGTAGGGGGTTGGGTGGTTAGGTGTAGGGGGGGCTGCGACGGAGAGGGGGGAAAGGGGTTGGGTGGTTAGGTGTAGGGGGGGCGCTGCGACGGAGAGGGGGGACGGGGTTTGGGTGATTAGGTGTAGGGGGGCGCTGCGACGGAGAGGGGGGGAGAGGATTGTGTGTCGGGCGGGGTTGTGGTAGGGGGGGGGGGCGCTGCGACGGAGAGGGGGGAAGAGAGTTGGGTGGTTAGGTGTAGGGGGGGCGAGGTGTGGTGAGGGGGGGCGAGTAGTGGTGAGGGGGGCCGCGGGCGGGGTGGGGAGGGGGGGGAGGGGTGTTGAGGGGGGTGTGGTGAGGGGGGGTGCGGTGAGGGGGGGTGCGGTGCGGTGAGGGGGGGCGAGTTGGGGGCGCTGCTTTGGTGAGGGGGGGGGGGTTGGGGTGTGGTGAGGGGGGCTGCGGGCGGGGTGGGGAGGGGGGGGGAGGGGTGTTGAGGGGGGGTGTGGTGAGGGGGGGTGCGGTGAGGGGGGGTGCGGTGCGGTGAGGGGGGGCGAGTTGTGGTGAGGGGGGCCGCGGGCGGGGTGGGGAGGGGGGGGGAGGGGTGTTGAGGGGGGGTGTGGTGAGGGGGGTGCGGTGAGGGGGGGTGCGGCGCGGTGAGGGGGGGCGAGTGGGGGCGCTGCTTTGGTGAGGGGGGGGGTTGGTGTGTGGTGAGGGGGGCTGCGGGCTGGGTGGGGAGGGGGGGGAGGGGTGTTGAGGGGGGGTGCGGTGAGGGGGGGTGCGGCGCGGTGAGGGGGGGCGAGTTGTGGTGAGGGGGGCCGCGGGCGGGGTGGGGAGGGGGGGAGGGGTGTTGAGGGGGGGTGTGGTGAGGGGGGGTGCGGTGAGGGGGGGTGCGGTGCGGTGAGGAGGGGCGAGTTTGGGGCGCTGCTTTGGGGAGGGGGGGGGGTTGGGGTGTGGTGAGGGGGGCTGCGGGCGGGGTGGGGAGGGGGGGGGAGGGGTGTTGAGGGGGGGTGTGGTGAGGGGGGGTGGGGTGAGGGGGGGTGCGGTGCGGTGAGGGGGGGCGAGTTGTGGTGAGGGGGGCCGCGGGCGGGGTGGGGAGGGGGGGGGAGGGGTGTTGAGGGGGGGTGTGGTGAGGGGGGTGCGGTGAGGGGGGGTGCGGCGCGGTGAGGGGGGGCGAGTGGTGGTGAGGGGGGCCGCGGGCGGGGTGGGGAGGGGGGGGAGGGGTGTTGAGGGGGGGTGTGGTGAGGGGGGGTGCGGTGAGGGGGGGTGCGGTGCGGTGAGGGGGGGCGAGTTGGGGGCGCTGCTTTGGGGAGGGGGGGGGTTGGGGTGTGGTGAGGGGGGCTGCGGGCGGGGTGGGGAGGGGGGGGGAGGGGTGTTGAGGGGGGGTGTGGTGAGGGGGCGTGCGGTGAGGGGGGGTGCGGCGCGGTGAGGGGGGGCGAGTTGGGGGCGCTGCTTTGGTGAGGGGGGGGGGTTGGTGTGTGGTGAGGGGGGCTGCGGGCTGGGTGGGGAGGGGGGGAGAGGTGTTGAGGGGGGGTGCGGTGAGGGAGGTGCGGTGAGGGGGGGTGCGGCGCGGTGAGGGGGGGGCGAGTTGTGGTGAGGTGGGCCGCGGGCGGGGTGGGGAGGGGGGGGAGGGGTGTTGAGGGGGGGTGTGGTGAGGGGGGGTGCGGTGAGGGGGGGTGCGGTGCGGTGAGGGGGGGCGAGTTTGGGGCGCTGCTTTGGGGAGGGGGGGGGTTGGGGTGTGGTGAGGGGGGCTGCGGGCGGGGTGGGGAGGGGGGGGGAGGGGTGTTGAGGGGGGGTGTGGTGAGGGGGGGTGCGGTGAGGGGGGGTGCGGCGCGGTGAGGGGGGGCGAGTTGGGGGCGCTGCTTTGGTGAGGGGGGGGGTTGGTGTGTGGTGAGGGGGGCTGCGGGCTGGGTGGGGAGGGGGGGGAGGGGTGTTGAGGGGGGGTGCGGTGAGGGGGGGTGCGGCGCGGTGAGGGGGGGCGAGTTGTGGTGAGGGGGGCCGCGGGCGGGGTGGGGAGGGGGGGAGGGGTGTTGAGGGGGGGTGTGGTGAGGGGGGGTGCGGTGAGGGAGGGTGCGGTGCGGTGAGGGGGGGCGAGTTTGGGGCGCTGCTTTGGGGAGGGGGGGGTTGGGGTGTGGTGAGGGGGGCTGCGGGCGGGGTGGGGAGGGGGGGGGGGAGGGGTGTTGAGGGGGGTGTGGTGAGGGGGGGTGCGGTGAGGGGGGGTGCGGCGCGGTGAGGGGGGGCGAGTTGGGGGCGCTGCTTTGGTGAGGGGGGGGGTTGGTGTGTGGTGAGGGGGGCTGCGGGCTGGGTGGGGAGGGGGGGGAGGGGTGTTGAGGGGGGGTGCGGTGAGGGGGGTGCGGCGCGGTGAGGGGGGGCGAGTTTGTGGTGAGGGGGGCCGCGGGCGGAGTGGGGAGGGGGGAGGGGTGTTGAGGGGGGGTGTGGTGAGGGGGGGTGCGGTGAGGGGGGGTGCGGTGCGGTGAGGGGGGGCGAGTTTGGGGCGCTGCTTTGGTGGGGGGGGGGGGGGTTTGGGGTGTGGTGAGGGGGGCTGCGGGCGGGGTGGGGAGGGGGGGAGGGGTGTTGAGGGGGTGTGTGGTGAGGGAGGTGCGGTGAGGGGGGGTGCGGCGCGGTGAGGTGGGGCGAGTTGGGGGCGCTGCTTTGGTGAGGGGGGGGGTTGGGGTGTGGTGAGGGGGGCAGCGGGCGGGGTGGGGAGGGGGGGGATGGGTGTTGAGGGGGGGTGTGGTGAGGGGGGGTGCGGTGAGGGGGGGTGCGGCGCGGTGAGGGGGGGCGAGTTGTGGTGAGGGGGGCCGCGGGCGGGGTGGGGAGGGGGGGGAGGGGTGTTGAGGGGGGGGTGTGGTGAGGGGGGTGCGGTGAGGGGGGGTGCGGTGCGGTGAGGGGGGGCGAGTTGTGGTGAGGGGGGCCGCGGGCAGGGTGGGGAGGGGGGGGAGGGGTGTTGAGGGGGGGTGTGGTGAGGGGGGTGCGGTGAGGGGGGCTGCGGTGCGGTGAGGGGGGGCGAGTTGGGGGCGCTGCTTTGGTGAGGGGGGGTTGGGGTGTGGTGACGTGGCCGAGCGGGGTCGTAGGGGGTGGTTGGGTTGTCAAAGGGAGCTGAAGAGGGGGGGAGGTTATGAGCGCCGCCAGGGGGGGTTGATTGTAGAGGGTCGGAGAGGGGGGGTCGTTGGGTGCCGCCAGGGGGTTTGATTGTAGAGGGTCAGAGAGGGGGGTCGTTGGGGGGATTGAGGGTGAGGGGGGTGTTGGCAGAATGGAAAGGGGGAAGGAGGAGGGAGGGTGGTGGTATTGAGGAGTCGATGGGGTGGAGAGGGGTGTGAGATGCTCTTCTTCTTTCCTCCCTAGCACAACTTGGTTTGTGCACTGAAAATAAGAACGGCATTCTGAGGATGTTGAAGCAAGAATGAGAAAAGAGGACAAAAAGAAAACTTGAAGTTGGGTCCAGGAGAGAAGTTCCCCGAATTCGTGACCAGGGCAAAAGCATTAATGGCTAAATTACCGGATCCACCACACGACTTCTTTGTCAAGAAGTGGTTAGCCAAACCTTTACCTGTGGTCACCCAATGCAAAATAAAAGAGTTGGTGCTACCTACTGCCTCTGTTGAGGAATTCATCAATACGGCCACCCGCTTGGAACAAATAAGGCACCAGTATGGTACAACGTCTTCCCAACTATCATATGCTACAGAACTGGAGGACCCAGTGAGCCAGTTAAGAAGGGAACTGGAAGGCTTGAAGAGGAATAAGCCCTATACAGAGGAGGAGACTACTGTAGCTCAGCTGAGAAGAGAGATTGAAGCCCTCAAGCTCCAAAAGGAAGAGGAAGCCCAAGCAGAGGAACTAGCTCAGCTGAGGCAGGAGTTGCAAGAACTAAAAGGAGGCGGCATTAAGAACGGACTATGGTGCTCCATGTGCAGTAAGCAAGGACATATAGTAAGTGAATGTCCTTTGCTAAATGTGACTTGTCAATTATGCAGGAAGATTGGGCATGAGGCCCATGAATGCCAATCAAGGGGAATACCGACAACGACATACTGGACACAAGGCGGGCTCTTGCCACCAGGAAATGTAATGGCAACAGCAACAAACCAAGGTAATAACTATAATCCTAGACCAAGAACTAACCTTGCAAATGGGCCTAGAAGGCCAATTATTTGCTTCAGATGTGGAGAATGTGGGCACTACCAATCTAGGTGCACCCTGCCGGAAAATGCACCTCCTTGCAGGAATTGTCCAGAGGCTAGAGATCACTATACAAACTGTTGTCCTAAGAATCAAGCCTCTACTTCCGGACCCCATCTCCAAATGATCTCTGTATTCAAGGAGGAGATATTACCTCAGGTGAATGAACCCTCACCATCCACTAGAGTGGTACAATTAGAAGAACTCGAATCTTTTGCAGTACAGACAAGAAACAGGGGAACGGCAAAAGTCGTACAAAATCAAGAATTGATAATTAAGGAATTGAACAAAGACAGAGTTGCAATTGAAGACAAAGATACTACAGGTGCAGACACAAACCACAAGGAATGTCTCACAGGCACCGGAGATGCCATTGGGCATGCCTTCAAGAGGGCTCAAGAAGAGTTTGGCAAAGCAAATGAAGCTCACTCCCTTAAAGAATCAGAGGCTTCAAAACTACTCAAGTCTATTAAGAAGGAGGTTAGTATTCTTGATTTAATAAAGATGGATGGGAAATTCAGGTCAGAATTATTGCAGATAATTGATGAAGCTTCTACGACAATCTTAGTGGCTAAGACTGCTATCTTACATCAAGGGATAATTAGGGGGGAAGCACCCCTTACAGATTATAAAAGCCCTCGGCTTACAATATCAATCAAGGGCCATGAATTTCAAGGTGTTATTGTAGATGGTGGTTCTGGCATTAATTTGATGCCTGAACATACCATGAAAAGGATTGGACTCCACCCTTCAAGACCTGCAAATTTCACGGTCACTTTGGCAGATCAGAGCAAAGTAAGGCCCTTAGGGGTAATGCCAAAAGTTCCACTTGAAGTACAAGGTAATCTATTTATCCTGGATTTTGTGGTTTTAAGATTGCCCCAGGTTGAAGGAGGATTTCCTCTCTTAATTGGAAGACCTTGGCTGAGGCATGCCAGTGTCATTCATGATTGGGGTAAGGACACCATGTGGGTACAAAAGAAAGGGCAGGAGCTGACACAAATTCATTTAGAAGAAGGCCCAGACAATCAAGGAAACACTAGTATGATGCAAACAGTGAGCATTTGCATGGAAACAGAAGCGGAGGATCAACCCCAAATAGATTTTGAGGAAGAAGAGGATATTTTAAGTTGGCTTCATGCCGGCAACTCTTCTTCTTGTTTTGGAATTTTTCTTGATAATCCTGGTACAATTGGAGGCTATGATGAAGACAAAGGAAAGATCCAGGTTGATGGATTGGGAGAGCCCATCACTGACCACAGAAGGGGCAGGAAGATACCCCTCAAATACAAAGTGGAGGAGGATGTGTCAACATCAGATAACGAAGTTTCCAAAGCTAAAAGCAAGGTAAAAAATTCTGAGGTTGAATGTTCTTTCCCAATTCAAGAAATCCCTGCAGGGTGGATGCAGGACAAGGAGGAAAACATCGAAGTTCAAAATACACCTGCTTATGAAGCAATGCACGAAAAGCTAGTAGAAGAAGACAAGGAAGCAGATGCACAAGAAGATAATCTGGTAACAAGAAATCCGGTTCAAGAAGTACATTTATGCACCCAAAACAATAATCAACCAGTTCTAGTGGTCACTTGGTTGTGGAGCCACCCAAAGCTTCTGGAAAAGGTAAAATCATTCTTAACCCAGTATGCAGATGTTTTTGCCTGGCATTATAAAGACTTAGAAGGAGTGCGTGCATCTTATGGAGAGCACAGAATTCCTCTGGTTGAGGGAGCCAGACCCATCAGAGGAAGGAGTTATAGACTCAATCCAAAGTATGCCGAAGCTGTCTATGTGGAAATCCAAAAGATGGAAGATGCAGGAATCATCATTCCTGTGGAACACTCAGAGTGGCTCTCGCCTATGGTTATAGTACCAAAGAAGAATACTAATAAAATCAGGATTTGTGTGGACTTTAGAGCTCTCAACAAGGTGACCATTCCAGACGGGTTCCCTATGCCTTTTGCAGAACAGGTCATTGAAGAAGTGGCGGGGCATGCACTATATAGTTTTATGGATGGCTTCAGTGGCTATAATCAAATATCAATACACCCAGAGGATCGTGAAAAGACTGCTTTTATCACACCGTGGGGAACGTATGTGTATGTAAAAATGCCATTTGGGCTAACAAATGCTCCAGCCACATTTAACAGAACGGTCAATCTCATTTTTGGCCCCTTATTGCTGGAATCACTTAGAATCTTCATGGATGATTTCTCTTCATTTTTAGGATCTCACAAAGAAACTCATCTAGATTGTTTGGACCAGCACCTGAGACAGCTGCAGAATATTTTCCAAAGATGCAGAGAAACTAAGTTAAAGCTCAATCCAAATAAATGTCACTTCCTTGTGACAGAAGGAACCCTCTTAGGACATGTGGTATCCGCTAAAGGTATGGCCCCAGATCCTGACAAAATTCTCTCTATATTAAAGTTACCTAAACCCAAAACTCCTAAAGAGATCCAGAGTTTTTTGGGGCATACCGGTTATCATAGAAGGTTTATAAAAATGTATGCAGAGATAGCTAGACCTCTGACTAAACTCACAGGTAAAGAAGTACCTTTCAAATGGGAAGAGGAGGAGGAAAAAGCATATCAGACATTAAGGTCACGGCTAGTGTGTGCTCCTATCTTGGTCACCCCGGAGTGGTCAAAAATCTTTCATATACATGTCGATGCCAGTGCATATGCAGTGGGAGCAGTTCTGACTCAACCCAGTGAAGAATTTAAAATGGACAGGCCAATTCAATATGCCAGTAGAATCTTGACCAAGGCTGAAAGAAATTACAGTACTACCGAAAGGGAAGCACTAGCAATGGTCTTTGCAGTTCAAAAATTCCGCCATTACTTATTGGGGGTAAAATTTATTATTATATCAGATCATCAACCTCTCAAGTACTTACTCAACAAACCACATGCTACTGGTAGAATATGGAGGTGGTTACTGTTATTCCAAGAGTTCGATTTCTCGGTAATCCATAAGCCAGGAAGAGAAAATGTGATGGCGGATCACTTGTCCAGAATAAATAGGAAGGATCAAGCCAGTGGTATCAATGATGATTTCCCTGATGCACACTTGTTTGCTATACAACCTAAAGGATGGTATGATGATATCAAGCAGTTCATTAATACTGGATTGTATCCAGAAAGTGCTAATGCTGTACTAAGAAAGAGGCTGCTTATCAAGAGTAGACCATATACTTTCATTGAGGGTAAACTCTACAGACAGGGCAAGGATGACAGGATGAGGAAATGCTTAGAGGAAGATGAAGTGAGGGAAATTCTGCAATTTGCACATGAAGGAACAGGTGGTGGGCACCTTCCAGGGCATATCATGAGCCAGAGAATACTAGATGCTGGTCTATGGTGGCCTACACTCTTTAAGGATGCAGATGATTGGAGAAAAACATGTGATGTGTGCCAGAGGTGTGGACCTAAACCCACCAAGCAAAGACATCACCCTTTGGTAGTTTCCACTTCTTGGCAGCCCTTTGAGAAGTGGGGATTAGACTTTGTTGGGCCTATATACCCTCCGGCACTTCCAAAAAGGGAAAAGTGACTTTTAAAATAAAATTTTATTTTAAAAGTCACCACTTCCAAAATTTTGAGGGGGGGGAGGGGTGTTGAGGGGGGGTGCGGTGAGGGGGGTGCGGTGAGGGGGGGTGCGGCGCGGTGAGGGGGGGCGAGTTGTGGTGAGGGGGGCCGCGGGCGGGGTGGGGAGGGGGGGAGGGGTGTTGAGGGGGGGTGTGGTGAGGGGGGGTGCGGTGAGGGGGGGTGCGGTGCGGTGAGGGGGGGCGAGTTTGGGGCGCTGCTTTGGGGAGGGGGGGGGGTTGGGGTGTGGTGAGGGGGGCTGCGGGCGGGGTGGGGAGCGGGGGGGGAGGGGTGTTGAGGGGGGGTGTGGTGAGGGGGGGTGCGGTGAGGGGGGGTGCGGTGCGGTGAGGGGGGGCGTGTTGTGGTGAGGGGGGCCGCGGGCGGGGTGGGGAGGGGGGGGGAGGGGTGTTGAGGGGGGTGTGGTGAGGGGGGTGCGGTGAGGGGGGGTGCGGCGCGGTGAGGGGGGGCGAGTGGTGGTGACGGGGGCCGCGGGTGGGGTGGGGAGGGGGGGGAGGGGTGTTGAGGGGGGGTGTGGTGAGGGGGGGTGCGGTGAGGGGGGGTGCGGTGCGGTGAGGGGGGGCGAGTTGGGGGCGCTGCTTTGGGGAGGGGGGGGGTTGGGGTGTGGTGAGGGGGGCTGCGGGCGGGGTGGGGAGGGGGGGGGAGGGGTGTTGAGGGGGGGTGTGGTGAGGGGGCGTGCGGTGAGGGGGGGTGCGGCGCGGTGAGGGGGGGCGAGTTGGGGGCGCTGCTTTGGTGAGGGGGGGGGTTGGTGTGTGGTGAGGGGGGCTGCGGGCTGGGTGGGGAGGGGGGGGAGGGGTGTTGAGGGGGGGTGCGGTGAGGGGGGTGCGGTGAGGGGGGGTGCGGCGCGGTGAGGGGGGGCGAGTTGTGGTGAGGGGGGCCGCGGGCGGGGTGGGGAGGGGGGGGAGGGGTGTTGAGGGGGGGTGTGGTGAGGGGGGGTGCGGTGAGGGGGGGTGCGGTGCGGTGAGGGGGGGCGAGTTTGGGGCGCTGCTTTGGGGAGGGGGGGGGTTGGGGTGTGGTGAGGGGGGCTGCGGGCAGGGTGGGGAGGGGGGGGAGGGGTGTTGAGGGGGGGCGAGTTTGGGGCGCTGCTTTGGTGAGGGGGGGGGGGGTTGGGGTGTGGTGAGGGGGGCTGCGGGCGGGGTGGGGAGGGGGGGAGGGGTGTTGAGGGGGGGTGTGGTGTGGGGGGTGCGGTGAGGGGGGGTGCGGCGCGGTGAGGTGGGGCGAGTTGGGGGCGCTGCTTTGGTGAGGGGGGGGGGGGTTGGGGTGTGGTGAGGGGGGCTGCGGGCGGGGTGGGGAGGGGGGGGATGGGTGTTGAGGGGGGGTGTGGTGAGGGGGGTGCGGTGAGGGGGGCTGCGGTGCGGTGAGGGGGGGCGAGTTGGGGGCGCTGCTTTGGTGAGGGGGGGTTGGGGTGTGGTGACGTGGCCGAGCGGGGTCGTAGGGGGTGGTTGGGTTGTCAAAGGGAGCTGAAGAGGGGGGGGAGGTTATGAGCGCCGCCAGGGGGGGTTGATTGTAGAGGGTCGGAGAGGGGGGGTCGTTGGGTGCCGCCAGGGGGTTTGATTGTAGAGGGTCGGAGAGGGGGGGTCGTTGGGGGGATTGAGGGTGAGGGGGGTGTTGGCAGAATGGAAAGGGGGAAGGAGGAGGGAGCGTGGTGGTATTGAGGAGTCGATGGGGTGGAGAGGGGTGTGAGATGCTCTTCTTCTTTCCTCCCTAGCACAACTTGGTTTGTGCACTGAAAATAAGAACGGCATTCTGAGGATGTTGAAGCAAGAATGAGAAAAGAGGCCATATTATATAGCTATGTCGAATGAGGGAGCACCTCTCAAGAAGGAGCGGTCTAGCATGAAAAGGTGATCACAAAAGAGGGGAAGATGACAATGTTAATCTCATCCATCCGAGAGACAAACAAAGGAAAGGGCAAAACTGAAAGTTACTTAGCAAAACTAAGAGCCATTCAAATGATGAATTTCTTTTTATGAAGTGATAAATTTCTTGATTTTTATTGATGGAAAAGAAAACTTGCGCCCAAAATTTTTTTTGATTTTCATTGATAAAGAAAAGAAAAAAAAATGTGCGCCCAAATTTTCTGATTTTCATAAAAAACTGCGCCCAAAACTCTGTGAGCTGATTATTACTACTTATTAAAACAATCCAAAACCAATTAGAGAACAAGATAAAGGAAAATGCAATGGTTATGATACTTGATAATAAGCCTTGAGTTTGGAAATGTTAACTAAAGGTAGGGTGTTGCCATCGAGTGTTTCCAATTGCACTGCACCCCACTGCAGCATCTTCGTAATGCGAAAAGGGCCTTCCTAGTGAGGGATCCATTTCCCTTTGTTTTGATTAGAAATTTGTGGTCTGTGTAGCAGGGCTAAATGCTTCAAATTATTTTGCCATAGATTTTTGTCATGAGTCTCCTTCCTGTGTAATTGCAGCTTCTCTAACTGTTTGGAGGCTAAAATTCTCGATTCTTCCAGTTTATGCAAAGCAGTCAGTCTTGCTGAGACTTCCATCCCATTTTTCTCTAGTCTTTCCGTTCTTATAGAGCCTCTGATGAATTCAAATGGTTCAATAGGAACCAAGCCATAAATTAATTGAAAGGGAGAATACCCAGTCTCTTTATAGGCCAGTCTGTATGCCCATAATGTACCCAGATAGGCCCGTCCCCAAGAGGTCGGCTGCAACATGCATTCTTTTCGTAACATTGAAATTAATACTTTGTTCGTTGACTCGGCTTGTCCATTAGCTCGTGGGTAGTATGCACAAGAAGTCCTGTGTAAAATGCGATACCTGTTGGAAATTTCTTGCAGTATTTTGTTAACAAAATGAGTACCCTGATCGGTACAGATTTCCAGCGGGCATCCAAATCTGCAAATGATGTTACAATACAAAAAGTCAGCCACTGTTTGTGCAGAGCAATCCGTTGATGCAATAGCTTAAGCCCATTTTGTTGCGTAGTCCGTGGCTATCAGTAAGTACTTTTCCCTTTTTGGAAGTGCCGGAGGGTATATAGGCCCAACAAAGTCTAATCCCCACTTCTCAAAGGGCTGCCAAGAAGTGGAAACTACCAAAGGGTGATGTCTTTGCTTGGTGGGTTTAGGTCCACACCTCTGGCACACATCACATGTTTTTCTCCAATCATCTGCATCCTTAAAGAGTGTAGGCCACCATAGACCAGCATCTAGTATTCTCTGGCTCATGATATGCCCTGGAAGGTGCCCACCACCTGTTCCTTCATGTGCAAATTGCAGAATTTCCCTCACTTCATCTTCCTCTAAGCATTTCCTCATCCTGTCATCCTTGCCCTGTCTGTAGAGTTTACCCTCAATGAAAGTATATGGTCTACTCTTGATAAGCAGCCTCTTTCTTAGTACAGCATTAGCACTTTCTGGATACAATCCAGTATTAATGAACTGCTTGATATCATCATACCATCCTTTAGGTTGTATAGCAAACAAGTGTGCATCAGGGAAATCATCATTGATACCACTGGCTTGATCCTTCCTATTTATTCTGGACAAGTGATCCGCCATCACATTTTCTCTTCCTGGCTTATGGATTACCGAGAAATCGAACTCTTGGAATAACAGTAACCACCTCCATATTCTACCAGTAGCATGTGGTTTGTTGAGTAAGTACTTGAGAGGTTGATGATCTGATATAATAATAAATTTTACCCCCAATAAGTAATGGCGGAATTTTTGAACTGCAAAGACCATTGCTAGTGCTTCCCTTTCGGTAGTACTGTAATTTCTTTCAGCCTTGGTCAAGATTCTACTGGCATATTGAATTGGCCTGTCCATTTTAAATTCTTCACTGGGTTGAGTCAGAACTGCTCCCACTGCATATGCACTGGCATCGACATGTATATGAAAGATTTTTGACCACTCCGGGGTGACCAAGATAGGAGCACACACTAGCCGTGACCTTAATGTCTGATATGCTTTTTCCTCCTCCTCTTCCCATTTGAAAGGTACTTCTTCACCTGTGAGTTTAGTCAGAGGTCTAGCTATCTCTGCATACATTTTTATAAACCTTCTATGATAACCGGTATGCCCCAAAAAACTCTGGATCTCTTTAGGAGTTTTGGGTTTAGGTAACTTTAATATAGAGAGAATTTTGTCAGGATCTGGGGCCATACCTTTAGCGGATACCACATGTCCTAAGAGGGTTCCTTCTGTCACAAGGAAGTGACATTTATTTGGATTGAGCTTTAACTTAGTTTCTCTGCATCTTTGGAAAATATTCTGCAGCTGTCTCAGGTGCTGGTCCAAACAATCTAGATGAGTTTCTTTGTGAGATCCTGAAAATGAAGAGAAATCATCCATGAAGATTCTAAGTGATTCCAGTAATAAGGGGCCAAAAATGAGATTGATCGTTCTGTTAAATGTGGCTAGAGCATTTCTTAGCCCAAATGGCATTTTTACATACACATACGTTCCCCACGGTGTGATAAAAGCAGTCTTTTCACGATCCTCTGGGTGTACTGATATTTGATTATAGCCACTGAAGCCATCCATAAAACTATATAGTGCATGCCCCGCCACTTCTTCAATGACCTGTTCTGCAAAAGGCATAGGGAACCCGTCTGGAATGGTCACCTTGTTGAGAGCTCTAAAGTCCACACAAATCCTGATTTTATTAGTATTCTTTTTTGGTACTATAACCATAGGCGAGAGCCACTCTGAGTGTTCCACAGGAATGATGATTCCTGCATCTTCCATCTTTTGGATTTCCACATAGATAGCTTCGGCATACTTTGGATTGAGTCTATAACTCCTTCCTCTGATGGGTCTGGCTCCCTCAACCAGAGGAATTCTGTGCTCTCCATAAGATGCAGGCACTCCTTCTAAGTCTTTATAATTCCAGGCAAAAACATCTGCATACTGGTTAAGAATGATTTTACCTTTTCCAGAAGCTTTGTGTGGCTCCACAACCAAGTGGCCACTAGAACTGGTTGATTATTGTTTTGGGTGCATAAATGTACTTCTTGAACTGGATTTCTTGTTACCAGATTATCTTCTTGTGCATCTACTTCCTTGTCTTCTTCTACTAGCTTTTCGTGCATTGCTTCATAAGCAGGTGTATTTTGAACTTCGATGTTTTCCTCCTTGTCCTGCATCCATCCTGCAGGGATTTCTTGAATTGGGAAAGAACATTCAAGCTCAGAATTTTTTACCTTGCTTTTAGCTTTGGAAACTTCGTTATCTGATGTTGACACATCCTCCTCCACTTTGTATTTGAGGGGTATCTTCCTGCCCCTTCTGTGGTCAGTGATGGGCTCTCCCAATCCATCAACCTGGATCTTTCCTTTGTCTTCATCATAGCCTCCAATTGTACCAGGATTATCAAGAAAAATTCCAAAACAAGAAGAAGAGTTGCCGGCATGAAGCCAACTTAAAATATCCTCTTCTTCCTCAAAATCTATTTGGGGTTGATCCTCCGCTTCTGTTTCCATGCAAATGCTCACTGTTTGCATCATACTAGTGTTTCCTTGATTGTCTGGGCCTTCTTCTAAATGAATTTGTGTCAGCTCCTGCCCTTTCTTTTGTACCCACATGGTGTCCTTACCCCAATCATGAATGACACTGGCATGCCTCAGCCAAGGTCTTCCAATTAAGAGAGGAAATCCTCCTTCAACCTGGGGCAATCTTAAAACCACAAAATCCAGGATAAATAGATTACCTTGTACTTCAAGTGGAACTTTTGGGATTACCCCTAAGGGCCTTACTTTGCTCTGATCTGCCAAAGTGACCGTGAAATTTGCAGGTCTTGAAGGGTGGAGTCCAATCCTTTTCATGGTATGTTCAGGCATCAAATTAATGCCAGAACCACCATCTACAATAACACCTTGAAATTCATGGCCCTTGATTGATATTGTAAGCCGAGGGCTTTTATAATCTGTAAGGGGTGCTTCCCCCCTAATTATCCCTTGATGTAAGATAGCAGTCTTAGCCACTAAGCTTGTCGTAGAAGCTTCATCAATTATCTGCAATAATTCTGACCTGAATTTCCCATCCATCTTTATTAAATCAAGAATACTAACCTCCTTCTTAATAGACTTGAGTAGTTTTGAAGCTTCTGATTCTTTAAGGGAGTGAGCTTCATTTGCTTTGCCAAACTCTTCTTGAGCCCTCTTGAAGGCATGCCCAATGGCATCTCCGGTGCCTGTGAGACATTCCTTGTGGTTTGTGTCTGCACCTGTAGTATCTTTGTCTTCAATTGCAACTCTGTCTTTGTTCAATTCCTTAATTATCAATTCTTGATTTTCTACCACTTTTGCCGTTCCCCTGTTTCTTGTCTGTACTGCAAAAGATTCGAGTTCTTCTAATTGTACCACTCTAGTGGATGGTGAGGGTTCATTCACCTGAGGTAATATCTCCTCCTTGAATACAGAGATCATTTGGAGATGGGGTCCGGAAGTAGAGGCTTGATTCTTAGGACAACAGTTTGTATAGTGATCTCTGGCCTCTGGACAATTCCTGCAAGGAGGTGCATTTTCCGGCAGGGTGCACCTAGATTGGTAGTGCCCACATTCTCCACATTCGAAGCAAATAATTGGCCTTCTAGGCCCATTTGCAAGGTTAGTTCTTGGTCTAGGATTATAGTTATTACCTTGGTTTGTTGCTGCCGCCATTACATTTGCTGGTGGCAAGAGCCCGCCTTGTGTCCAGTATGTCGTTGTCGGTATTCCCCTTGATTGGCATTCATGGGCCTCATGCCCAATCTTCCTGCATAATTGACAAGTCACATTTAGCAAAGGACATTCACTTACTATATGTCCTTGCTTACTGCACATGGAGCACCATAGTCCGTTCTTAATGCCGCCTCCTTTTAGTTCTTGCAACTCCTGCCTCAGCTGAGCTAGTTCCTCTGCTTGGGCTTACTCTTCCTTTTGGAGCTTGAGGGCTTCAATCTCTCTTCTCAGCTGAGCTACAGTAGTCTCCTCCTCTGTATAGGGCTTATTCCTCTTCAAGCCTTCCAGTTCCCTTCTTAACTGGCTCACTGGGTCCTCCAGTTCTGTACCATATGATAGTTGGGAAGACGTTGTACCATACTGGTGCCTTATTTGTTCCAAGCGGGTGGCCGTATTGATGAATTCCTCAACAGAGGCAGTAGGTAGCACCAACTCTTTTATTTTGCATTGGGTGACCACAGGTAAAGGTTTGGCTAACCACTTCTTGACAAAGAAGTCGTGTGGTGGATCCGGTAATTTAGCCATTAATGCTTTTGCCCTGGTCACGAATTCGGGGAACTTCTCTCCTGGACCCAACTTCAAGTTTTCCAATTCTTCTATAATGATCTCAGCCGTGTTGCCCTGCTGAAATTGATTCTTAAAGGCCTCTTTCATCAAATCCCAAGAGGTAAAGTGATTTTCGGCAAACTGACTAAACCACTTGTCTGCCAGACCTTCCAATGTGGCGGGGAAGAGTATCAAGAAAGCATCTTCCCTACCCATTAGTCCCCTAGTCTTACATAATGAAAGAAATTGTCGAATGTGCTCATCTGGGTCCTCATGGGCTAAACCTCTGAAGGAGGGGAATTTTATGTTTAACCTGGAGAGCAAGATTTCTAGGTCCACCTGTCCTGCCATGCTTCCTACCGATGAAGTCGATGAAAGTGGACTCGATGATCTTCGGTTCGTCTTTCTTCTTGTCTGCTTGCACTTGATTCTCAAGGTTTGTGACCGGGTCGCGGTCATGAGCTATTCATAGTCCACTTAAAATGAGACCTTGATAGAAGGATGTACCTTTTGGCCCAATGGAGTAATGTTGTCGACACTGGAATGTTGTCCTCCAATGGCAATATATAGTCTCCTATGCTCAAAGCTCCTTGGATGTCCCACCGGGCGTGCCAAATTTGTTGGGGATTCGGGGACAAGAAGGAGTTTGAGGGTTTGTAGGAGAAAAAGAGATGATGAAAATGGATTAATAGTGAGAACTTCTGCAAAGGAATACTCTTGGAAACCTTGAATATTAATTATCCTTCAACAATTACAATGACTGCGCTCAGTCTAATCAATGACTAAATACCACTTCAGAGAGTATCAATTACTGAAGACCAATTATCTCAAGTCTTCTAGCGGCGGCTTCTCGCGCACCAATCCTCCACTTGCTTCCCGCTTCCCTTGTGCACACCTTGCACTAAGCTTCCGCCAAGCTAAGGAATTGGTATCACTGCGCACGCACGCAATAGCCCTTGGAACTCTTGGAATCCAGCCCGCCTTCTCTCTTCTCTGCACACTTTCCTCTTGGCACCTCTTGCACTTGTGAATGTCGTCGCACACTGGAGGCTCTTCTTGCTTCCTCTCTTGCTCCTCTGAAGCTCTCTCTTGCTCTCCTCTCAATTGTGTAAGAATAGCCTTTGTCCTTCTTTTTGTTTGAGAGTCCGCCGGTTCGCGCACTCTAACTGCAATACAATCTTGGTGTCCTTTCAATGTCCCAAGATTGTCTTTTTGAACTGGTCCTCAACGATTCGCTACTTTGTCTTTTAGTGACTTTAGAACAAGAGTGACTTTTAAAATAAAATTTTGATTGGGCGGCCTATTTCCACCTTTGCGTACGCGGCCTTCCACCTTCACCTTTCCTTTTAATTCTTTTACTTTTGCACCTTAAGATGGTAGATTCAACCTTTGAACCTTAAGAGGAAAAATACTTTGTACCTTTAGTTTCAACCGGTTAGGGCTCTACATGTTTGCTTGTAATATTTTCCTTGATAGAATTATAATGTACTTTCTACATGTTTAGTCTTAGCATGATAAATTGGGTTAGCAGCAAGATGTAAGGAATTGATGTTATCTCCAAAGACGTGTGGAGTGGAAGACTTTAGTCATAAATCAGAGTATTGAGTTTTAATCCACATTATTTCATGTGTAGCATTTGTAAATCCCCTATATTTAGCATCTACTGATGAGAATGCAATAAGTGGTTGCTTCTTTGAAGACCAAGAAATCAACTTTTTACCCACAAAGGTGAGGCATCTAGATGTGCTTCTCCTATCATCTTTAGATCCTTTCAAATTTGCATCAGAGAAGAGTTTGATATCTATATCAGATGTGTAGGGATAGTACTCATGCAAGAAAGACTAGTTTGCACTCTTGTGGTGTCTGATGTCTTGGTTGGAGGGTCTAAAAGTGGTTGGCTATTAGAGAAAAAATTAACCCAGTCCTCTACCAATCTTGTGATTTTGGCACATGCAATAGTGAAGATGTGGATTTGGTACGAACACTCTTTTGGCCTCAAGAGTCTATATAAACACATATTGGGCAGTCATTTTTCCCATCTTGATCTTGTTCTTGAATCCTTTCAAGATTGTTAACATTGTTGAGATCTACTCGTGGAAACCATCTCTTGTCTGCTCGCCTCTCTGCATTTTGTTGCAACTTGCCTACTCTATGGCAAGACAATTCTATGGTGACTATACAAAGTGTTTCTTCTCACCTAAGTGGTCAATTGGCATTAAAAACTGATTGAGTAGTTTTGGCTAGTACCGCTTAGCTAAAGTCTGTTGCATTTGTCTTGCAAAGATTACTCGCTTGTTTTATTCTTCATGTTGTTTATTTCTTCTAGTCTCAAGAGTGGTTACTAGCCCATTGTTATGTTCATTACATTACATTCGGACTAGTTTTGACTCACTATAACCATTCTCACTCTTAAGAACTTGAGATTTTCTCTTGTATGTGTACTTCTGATTTCTTTTTTATGTCTGTGTCTTACTATCAAATAATGTACCTGCACACAAACATGTGTCAGGGTATACTTCCCTAAGGAAGAACTCCCCTTGAGTAGAAGAAGGATTAGACCTGTGGTCCTCATGGCCTCCTCTATTGTTTGGCACACTCTCTGAAGCTTCTTGTAGGGTTTGATACCCTAGTACCTCCTCTATATTTTTGTCATGCACAATGGGACCCTTGCATTTACTATGTAATGTATGCAAAAACCTTCTCTGTAATGCCATCTAAAGTCTCTAAGTTGTACCCTTGCTTTGTGGGACTTGGGGGGTCCCATGGGCACTAGTCCTCTTCACCTCTACTTTTCTTTTCTTTTTATTTAATTCAAGTCCGGAGAGTAGGCTATGGCCAAACTTTCTTTATTTTAAAAAAATAGTTTTTTTGCATTGTTCTTCTTGATTTTTAGAATCTTGCAAGTGGTTACATGACCCACACTCGAGCAAAAAGAGAGACTCTTCATGTAGGACGTAAGTTCAACCTTCAACCACCCAATGCAACACTTCTCTACCTTTAAATTTATCCATTGAGTTGGCCTCTACACTGCTCTCAAAGGAAAAATCTAGAAGGACACTAGATTTTGCTTTGGATACCTAAGAGGAAGCTCAAGCACCAATGGAGGACCTCTTGAATCTACTCTCAAGGTTGAACATTAAGTCCCCTACCCTTAAGGCATCGGCATATGAAGACACAGATAATCATGTAAGGAGATTCATCTCCATATGCCATGATCGTGGGCTTCAACATTGAGAACATGCAATATTGGTGTTGTTTCCTTCTACATTAGAAGGAATTGCAGATAAATGATACAACTATTATGTGGATGGGCGCTTTCACCACTAGGGAATCATTGAAGACTTAATTCTCAGAAACATTTTGATCTAGACACTCTTCAAAACAAGCCCTAGATCAGTTTGAGAACATAAAATTACAGCGAAGTGAATATTTTCATGAATTACATAGTTTTACTAAAGCACTTGTCTCCCGATTGCTACATGCTCCACGTGCTTTTGTGGTCAAGAAATGGATAGAGAAGGATCTTCCTAGGTCATCCCAACAAAAGCTTAGGGAATCACTCAAACTCAGTGCCACACTAAATGACTTTTTGGAAGCCACTTCTCGCATAGAGTAGGCTAGGATGCACTTTGATGGAGGGAATTAAAAAAAATTAATCTATGAATATAGACCCAATCAAGAAACTTAGAAGGGAATTAGAAGAGCCAAAGATGCAACAAAGTCAAAATGAGGAAAATATTGTCTCACCACCTATGTGCAACAATGAAGCTTTGGTGGCATAACTTCGTCGAGAGGGGAGAGTTGCAGACCAATCAAGACATCCAAAGGCAAGTTTGGTGTACTACATACAATAATAGTGGTCACTCAAACATAAACTTGCCTAATAGAGTAAGTTGTCAATGTTGTGGCAAAGGTGGCACTGAGGCGTGCGATTGTTACTACCTCAAGGAATCCAAACAGAGAGGTAATAACCAAGTTCACCACACCTTTTATGCTAGTACGTCAAATATAGATAGCTGAGAGGAGAGTTGTTGAAATCAACCTAGATATACTAAACCTTTAATGTGTTATTGTTGTGGAAAATATAGCCACATTCAAAGCAAATGTTTTTTGCCTAAGAGTGCACCTCCCTATCAAGATTTTCTTGATGCCAAACATCATTACACAAGGGATTGTCCTTGCAACCGCCCCCCTCTGATACATATGATTGTAATCACTCCAAAAGTAGAAGATATGACTCCACAATCCTATGCTATTTCATCATCCACAATACCTATGATGAGTAGAGCTAGGTACGCAGTGGAAAAGCGTTCAAAAGATCAACAGGGATTCAAGGAAAAACAACATGACAAGAGGGCTGATTTGGTTGATGGAGTGGCCATTGAAGATGCCTACGATAGGGTGAGGACTTCATTGAAGGATCAACCTACAAGCCCTCATGAGAATACTTCAGAGGTAAATATCGACGACATTTTGAAGGGAATTCACCAAAATGTTATTTTATTTCAACTTAGAAAATGGATGCAAAGGTGAGAAATGATATACCGAAAGTCATACATTCTGTTGACATAAGCCCACCACCTAGTACAAATGGGTTCGTGTTGGATTTTCACCCTACATCACTAGCAAACCACAAAAGTTATAGATTGTATGTTTTTATAAAAAGAGAAATTTGGACATGTGTGATTGTAGATGGAGGCTCTTGCATAATTTGATGCTTGGTTTTACTATGAATAAATAAAACTTTTGCCCTCACCAAGGCAGCACCTTTTATTGTCACACTGGCATATCAACATTGAGTCACACCATTGGGCATCATTGAAAAGGTACTCATGATGGTGCAAGGTTGTCAATTTCTCTTGGATTTTGTTGTTATTGCCCTACCATAGGAGATCTCTTATCCTCTACTATTGGGAAAGCCTTTGCTAATCTAAGCAAAAGCATTGCAAGATTCAGGAAGGAATATGTTATGGATTTCTATAAAGGCCAATATTTAACTCCAGATACACTTGGAGGAAAAACATGCCACTGTCAAGGCAACTTGGTATACAGTGGACACTCAAGTAATGCCTTCTCTACCTCATGAAAGTGATAATCTATTAAATTCGATGATGGGCAATGCAGAATGTTGCACAATTAAAATAAGAGAAATAAATGAGTATTCTATAGAGGAAGCATAGGGAGGCCAAAAAAAGATATAAAGTGGTGATTTGCACTTGAATAGTAAGGATAAAGGTAAGGCAAGTGATTATAGGAAACTGGATGTAGAAGCCAAACCTAGGCATCATGAAGCCCAAGTTGGGTGCCTCTCTCAAGTTGGGCATCATGAAGCCCAAGTTGGGCACCTCTCCCAGATTCACGCAAGTGGATGCCATGAGGCCGAAGCTGGGCACCTCTCGTAGAGTAGTCCAAGTGGGTGAGAAGCCATAGGAATTCAAGGTGGCAAATTTGTGTGCCTTGACTCCTTCTCTAGAGCAAGGTGGGAAACTTCAGCTTTTGTAGGCATGTCCAAGGAGGCAAAGACCACCAATTCGGACACTTGATCAGAGTGGTCAATTTTTTCCAAAAAGCATCACTACATTGCTTCCTCCAAGTGAATTGACCAAAGTCAATAGTCTATTGGATGGTGTGCTAAAATATGCAAAATTGGTTAAGGCATGTGAGACCACACCATATGACTCAATGGTACTAAAGAATGTTCTTTTTCCTGAAATTTCAATAGAATGGACCAAGGAGCCAGTCCTAGAGCATGAGTTAAGTATTACTCATGTTCTTATTAATGAAGATTTGCAGGACATGGAGCTTGAAGAGGATCAAAATCATCACTAGAGAAACCCATGAAGCAAAATGATTATGGTACCAAGTAGACACATCCCCAAGGTAAGGTTAATTTTAGATTACAAGGAAGTTAGGATAGAGAAGAAACTAAAAAAGGAGCACTCTAAAGTTGCAAAATGCTATTGGAGAACAAAGCCTTACTTTGCAAGGGACTATTACTACTCTAAAGAGGAAGATAAATACGAAAATAGAAACAAATCCACATCATATCAAACCATAAAGAGAACCAAGATGATGGATGTTATGGATCTATGGAGATTTGATGACATGAGGAGAATAGTATGACACAAAGAATTAAAGAAGAGGATGTATGGCCAAAGGGCCAAGAAAGTTATGTTTTATGGTGCCATGCAGCAACTGGAAGACTTGGACGAAGACAAGAAGCCATTGGGTAGCATTTCTAGGGTGGATTCTAATTCTATTTGAATCAAGCTCAAAGAAATTTATAGAATATCTTTGGGGACACATATAATAGAAATAGGAATGCTTAGAGAAGTGCATTATATGTCATGAATATCATTATAGATGAATATGGTCAAGTTTTATATCATCTCTCTAGTTCGTTTTATAGATAGAGAGAAATATTACTACCTAGTGACTTTCAAAGTTAAAGGTTTGGTAAAGGTTATGTATGCACTTTTCTATTGTTAAAAATGGTAAAGGCTTATAGATCTTAAGACTCTCTCTTTGACCACAAGCAACACTTTCAACATATATAAAAGAAAAAAACTATGAGGTACTCACAACGATACGAGATTTCTCATCTCTTATTAATATAAAGCAGATTTACTAGCCATGTCTAGAGTTCTTTATCTGATTTTGAGATTTTTGATATGTGTCTTGTGTTGCAGGGTTCTCCTTGCCGTCCAAATATTGTCCATAGTTTTGTTGCATATCTTCTACTTTCTTACATGGGCATATTATGAGTTGATATTATAGTATCAAATCTAGATTTATCTGTGATCTAGCTGTTTTCTTGTAGTGATAATTGCAAATCTACACGTTCTTCCCATGCATGCCTATTTTCAGAGTTTGGAAAAGCATGCATTTGGATGAGAAACAGCATACCTACTTACATGTAAAGAATAGGATGTCTATTTGTTCCAAGTGGAAAAATCCATGAAAGCAGTACCGCTTTTTCTGATCTTTATTGCAGGCTTATATATGGGTGAACAACACCAGTCACATGAATGAGCTAGTTTTTTCTTTTGTCTTTATATGTGCAATGGTATCCTAAGAGGTGATACATACAGGTTTGAAATTGTAACTTTTTGTAGCTAGAAATTTTACAATGCAAACCTTGAAGATCGACGTCACCACCCTATTCTCAACTCATACATGTATCCATTTCCCAAGTTATTATCTCATCGAGTATCAAAGATCTCAATTAGTAAGACTGCCATGGAAAGAAGGTTCGATGCTCTATACCTATAATTAACAAGATCCTAACAAAGGTGGAAGGTAGCTACATCCATAAAGGCAAAGATAGAGGATGCTAAGAATTCAAGCTTTACAAAAATTCGACTTGGTCAAATGGTATAGAAATAGTGAGAGAGAGAGAGAGAGAGAGAAAGACAGAGAGAGAGAGAGAGAGAGGAGAAGAAGCTTCGTCTACTCATCTGTTCTCCATTCATGTGATCGGCTTTTCATGGATGAACGGAGTGTAATAAAAGCTTGAACCTGCATAACTTTAAATGATGGTAGTTGCTTGTCATTCTTCAGAAAGAGGCTTTTCACAAATCGATTGATGTATATGCAAGTAAGATGGATGAATGATGTCCGAGCGAAACAGCTGCAAAATACAAAGGCAACAAGACTCTCTCTCTCTCTCTCTCTCTCTCTCTCTCTCTCTCTCTCTCTCTCTCTGAGTTCGCAAACCCATTCTCACTCACCTTTTCTTTGGCTTTTCATGCGATGTCGTGTACTGCTCAGGGAAAAAGGTGCAGCATGAATCTAAGTTGTCAAATACTGCTTGGGATTTTCTTTTTTGCTTCGAAAACTTTGAGCCGAGAAGAACAAGGAAGTACAAAAGAGTAAATAAAAAATACATGAAAGAACGATCTCGATCATCTACTCTGCCTGATGGCAGGCGGAAGGCTGGTACAAAGAATGCCTATCATAATCCGCCCTTTGTTCCCTGTTCACTAAGATTCGTTGTCTATTCAAAACTCAGAGATTGCAGAGGAGATGTGATGCTATCTAAACGGAAATTTACTTTTGCAATTTTGGTTCTATCTGTATCCACACCCAAAAAGCCTCTCATGTTATGGTGCAACCACATGTTGAAACTGATTCCTTGTTTCAAATCGGTGAGAAGATTATGGTTTAGTTATGGTAATATGTGGATGATATGGTGTTTAGGATCATAACTCTTTTTTCATTTACTAATATTTGAAAACGAGGGAAAAATAGCACCCTATTATGACCACATCATGTTCTCATGGTCTTGCATGGATATTTAGTTTTCATAAAAAATATCACTATCTAAGCATGGAGGCTCGTTCATCTCCATGGAAATAAGAAGAAATCTCCTAACCTTGACAACTATCAATGAATGGATATTGTTTCCTAAGGACGTCTTTTTACGGTCTATTATTTCAGCCTCTTTTTCATCTCGTTACCATGATATTTCACCATTCGCTATGATATACGTCTCTTCATTCTCATTTTGGTTCATTTGATTGTGCTATGACTTGGCCTCTCTTTCTTTTGTAAACATGAGGTTTGATTTTCATCATCGACTTCAACAATTTTATCCTTTGGACCGCCTACAAGGTAGATTTCCTCATAGATACTCTAATCCTTATAATATTTTTGGTTTTCAAATCCTTCACAAGCTATCTCTATGCACACAGATCATCTTTATCATGTAAAATCCTTGTTTTATTGGGGACTCAACATCATCATACATGTAATGAAATCGTAGCGAAACACTTATTCATTGTTTGATTCCTAAGTCGTTTTTAAGGTTCCATTGAGCTTCAACTCTCCAAAGAAAAGGAGCTCTTCCCAAAGTGAGTGACAACAATGGCATTGAAGGGACTTTAGAAGACCATAATTGTGAGTTGATTGTCAATAGATATGAGAAACCATTTGGGATTCATACTTTGTTATCTCCTTTGAGGCATGATTTCATTATACGCCTCTCAAAAGTAGGTTCCACAAAAATATCCCTCAAGACGTTGTGCACTTTCTTGATATCTCCTAATTGGTCAAGAGAATCTTGAAGCTACAAATCCTCTCCCCAAATGCCAAAACCCTAGTTCTAGACGCGTTTACTAATTATTTAATCACTTTTATTGTTTTGGTGAGAGGCTCTTAGCTTCATTGCTCCATCAAGATACTTGAATGAAGGTGTGATTAATATCACCATGCTCGAGATTCAGTACAAAGTCTTTGCAAAGGTCCTTCCCAACTGCATTATAAGCCATATCAACTCATGGATCCACAAGGATGAGAAAGGCTTCATCAAAGGCATATCCATCCTTGAAGTCATTCATAACAGTTGGGAGTGTTTGGATTATGCTAAAGTATCTTCCAGAAACATTTTCTTCCTCAAAACATAGTTTGACAAAGATTACAACAAATTGGAATGGGATTTCATTCATTTATCCCTCAAGGACTTGGGTTATGGACATAGATTCATGATAACAGTGTACAAACTATAGGATATGATTTTTATTGTACCAACATTAACGGTCAACTTTCCCACTTATTTTTCATAATTATTATATTAGACTAGGATGTCCGCTTGCCCCTTTGCTTTCTGCCATGTTTACTAATAGGATCCGTTACCTTGTTAGAAATCAAATGCATTTGGGTTATGTTTGGGTCATCTTCCTCACCCATGTTCATGATCAGATGTTTCTTTTACTCCACACAAATGAAACCAATGTATTTGTATAGAATGTGATGGTTAGTGTCTCGCAGTTATGGCAGTGCATTGACATCTTGTGTGTGTCATCCAGATCAAGAGTTAATCATTCCAAAACTACTTTGAAGTCAACTCTAGAACGAAAATTGTAATTTGTAAGGTCTAGAGTTTGCGTTGGTATTGGGTTTTATCCAAAGTTGACGATAAGTTCCACTATTGGAAGGGCATGCAGCTTTAATATGGAATCTGAGCTATGGTGGTTAATAAGTTTCTTGTATCATTATATGCTTCCTTCTTTGTAGGAGGCGCATCAACAAGGAGATGGAAAATGTGGAGAGGTTCCATAGAAAATTTAAAGCGGTCTACCAAGGATCAAATGGAAAGATTCTCTAGCCCAATTTCCGAGGGACGTTTGGGCATTCTTTATGTGGACACGTTGGCCAACAAGCTTTTGCAAAAAAGGATAGTCAAATGTTGGTATAACGACGAAGATTCTTGGGCAAGCTTATTTTCAAGAATAGCGATTTCTTCATTCTGATTCAGATCCCGAGTTGGGAAGAGTTGAATGGAATCAGCCTCATACCTTCTTCTATCTTAGTTATCCCCAAGGGATTAGATCTGATTTTCTCCCTTTAGAAAGGATGGAACAAAATGAAACCCCTTTGTTCCATCAATAATGATTGGAAGTTGAATTATAACATTAGACAAATATGATTCAATTTGGTCCGAAGAAAACGTATCTAGAGGCTGGAAAAAGGAAACATTCAAAGAGCCTAGACGCTCTAGAAAAAAGGAATTTTTCATGTGGAGACACCTTTGCAATGAAGATAGAAGACAATAGATCCGGCTTACGGACATTCGCCCAAAAGGAAAAGTGACCACAAAGACTAGTATCTTTTAAGACACAAAATTAACTCTTGGATGACTTAGACACTTTCCTTCTACTCAACTCAGAACCCTTGGCGCCGACTTGAAGCTCCTAACTGGTACAATTGCAATACGATGGAGGATATTCTGAGAATTAGAAGATTAAATCTCGATCCTTATCATTCTTTAAACAAGAAGTGGTGCTTGAATTGGACATGGATAAGAATGGATTTCAAGCTCAACTACATGTGCATCCACAATTTGTAGATAATTAGACGTAAAAAATTCTCCACTCTATGAAACACTTTTTTTGTGAGTAATCCAAAATATTGTTGCAAGCTGATTACCAAATATCTATAGAAAGAGTGCAAGAGCTCATGATTTGAGATCATACGTAGCTAGAACCATTTTAGTTCATCCATGAACTGATCACTGGTCAATCTCTAGAGAGGTCCTAAAAAATCGAGGGTAATGCTACACTTGCTAAATTGATTGCTCTGTGTATAGTCAATCATTTTAAATGATTCCATTTGGAATCATTAGCTCATTAGACTAATTTGATATCTCCAAAAGGAATTGTTCTAATTCCCACTGTAATGGAAGCACTGAGCTTAACAAGTAGCAGGTGTATGTACTAAAATAGAAGGTTTTCATTAGATTGTGAACTTGGGAGTAGTCTGTTTTGTATCAAACATAACTCACATCATTTCCAAAGTACATAGGCACTTGTTTAGTGTCATTGGAAAGCTAAGAGGGCCTACAACTCAACTCTGAAGCTAAAGAGGGCTGGTACAAAGCAAGGATTAGTAGTACCAACTCAATTTTTGGAGTGTCCATCCATCTTTCCCAACAAATGTGTCGTGAGGGATGTGCATGTCATTATAAAGAAAAGTTTCTTGTTGTAAAGGGCACATTGATATTCACAAGTTGTTAATGATGAGTGGAGCTGATGTACTTAGCAACGAAATTTCTTTACTTTTGACTCAAGATCTGAGTACATCTCTTCTGCCTTGCGTGTTGTAATAAATTGCTCGGACTTGAGGCAACGTACTCACCTGCATTTTTTAATTAATTATGCTAATTTACCAATGATCAGAGGCTTGCTTATTATTTTGACTCGTTTGCCCAAAGTTTCATGTGATTTCTCTCATGCCTACAAGTGCTCTCATTTTTATATCCTCCTTCACAAGAACTCTGCGATAGCATCGACTCAAAGGAGATCTTGGGTCGGATTTTCTTCAGCCCACACCAGGATACCAAGAGCAAGAGAGACACAAACATAGAAAGCAATTGATCATGTCGTAGCGTGATGTGTTGTCCAAAGGGACATAACACATTGCAACCACGAACTGCTTACTGCCTAACCTTGGCCCGTCACGGCTCAAAAAAGATACCAAGGTTAATAAAAAAATAATATTTTCTACCTACCAATACCTCCGTGTAAAAGTGAGAGCAATTGAAAAATCCTTATAGAGATCTAAAGAAAAGAAAATCTTTTCATTTAGTTTTTTTAGTTTTTTTTTGAGAGTACAATGAATTGGAAACACACTCACACACCCAACCTCATAAGGTAGAGACACTCAAGAAATGCCGAGCCAAGTCATGAACTCAGGACTTCCTTCAAGAGACTCAAGGCATCAAACCACTAGACGATGCGGGCTTGGACAAATCTTTTCATTTACAGTGAAAAACCCTTGTAGAGTATCTTCTGCAGCTTTTACAGAATTTTATGGTACTCACGAGCACTGCCAATCTTGGAAGGCCTTTTGTATTATCATTAACATGTCCGTGGAGTTTATTAACCATATCGGAACTGTCATATTGAACTCTTACTTAAAGATATCAAATCTTTGTTACCATATTCTTTCAGAGTAAATTTTGTTGGATTCCCGATCGACGATATGGTAACGGAAAGTGTTGGGGTCTTTTTGTGTCCTTTCATCTTTATAAACAAATAATAACAGCAATTCATCCAATGATGACAGATAGAAGTTCTCAAATTTCTAGCTAAAAACCTTGAGATTTGAAATTGCTGTCTATACATTCCCAGTTATTCTGCTTTCTTAGAGTCCCCGCATGTGGTGATCCCTCGTTTTACGGCTATAATGCTTTATCATTACATCTATTATAAGCATTGCTAACATTTTGTATGATTTTAGTAAACTGAGTGTATTATGTTCTATAATTTCTAGGAAATTGAGTGTATTATTCTAGTGTAGCAAGAGCTTTAATGCATAAGTGAAGAGCAAAAGTTCAATGGTGAGTGCGAATAGTGAAATAGTAATCAAGTTGGGCCACCTCTTCCACTCCTTTAAAGAGTGCAAAGAACTTGAAAAACCTTGAGATCGCTTGAAAGTTATGAAGAATATCTCTTGACAAAACACCTAGTTATCTTGAAACTATAGAATGATAATTATGGAGAACAAGCCTTTTGAGGTACCATGAGTTTCTTTTTCGTTAGCTCAGAATATAATTAGAGAAGTGGCATAGAAGATCTAGACACATCTGAACTAGGCTGATGTGAGAAAAGCTCTGTAGATTCATCATGAGATACAGATAGAACCAAAATTGCAAAAGTAAATTTCCGTTTAGATAGTATCACATCTCCTCAGCAATCTCTGAGTTTTGAATAGACAGCGGATCTTAGTGAACAGGACTAAAGGACGGATCATGATAGGCATTCTTTGTACCACATTCTGTTTGCATTCACGCAGAGTAGATGAATGAGATCGTTCTTTCATATATTTCTGATTTCCTCTTTTGTACTTTCTTGTTCTTGTCGGCTCAAAGTTTTCGAGGCAGAAAAGAAAATCCCAAGCAGTATTGGACAATTTAGATTCATGCTGCACATTTTTTTCCCGAGCAGTATATGACATCGCATGAAAAGCCAAAGAAAAGGAGGATGAGAATGGGTTTGCGAACTCAGAGAGAGTCTTGTCGCCTTTGTATTTTTGCAGCCGTTTCGATCGGACAACATTCCATCAATCAATTTGTGCAAAGCCTCTTTCTGAAGAATGACAAGCAACTACCATCATTTAAAGCCTCTTTCATTACACCTGCGATGTAATGCAGGTTCAAGCTTTCATTACACTCCGTTCATCCATGAAGTGCCGCTTACATGAATGGAGAACAGATGAGTAGACCGAGTTCCTTGTCTTCCAGACCATGTGCCGCTGCAAACTTATCTGTCTCCCTCATGCAAATGTAATATACAGATAATAGACATCCGTCTGCGCATTTTGAGAAATTGTTTGCTTTTTAATGGAGGTCTGTGTGAGGACCTATTCTTCATACAGGCTGAAACAGGAAAAAAAGAACACACACACCCATGGATCTCCTTTATCTCCAAATCAAGGATGGACATCCAGATGGATGACAACAATACACCATTTGTCACCGTGTAATCACTACACTATGAAAGCTTTACCATAAATTCACAGTAATCATAGAGAAGTAGCACAAGTGTTTGGATTTTATGCACTCATATCTCTGATGGTTGTGAAAAGAATGTGCATGTTGCTTTAGGTATTTCTGCACTCAAATCAATTTCAAATCACATCTCTAACCTTAGATACTAAAACTAAGAAATACAAGATTATCCCTCATTGTTGAAGTACAAATTATGCTATTGAAAGAACTTCTTTAGAAGACTTAAGCACGGTTACTCAGCTTTCATCCATATATAGAATCTCTTCTCTCTCTCTCTCTCTCTGAGTGTTTCCATACCATTTGAGCAACTTGAATTTTTGTAAATTTTGGATTCTTAGCATCCTCTATCTTTGATTTCTTGGGTGTAATTGCCTTCCACATTTGATGAGAACTTGTGAACTATAGGTATGGAGTATCCAACTTTCTTTCAATGGTAGTCTTACTGATTGAGATCTTTGCTACTAGATCAGATAATAACTTTTGAAATGCATGCATGTATGAGTTGAGAATAGGATGGTGGCTTAAATCTTCAAGGTCTGCATTGGAAAATTTCAAGCTACAAAAAGTAACAATTTTCAAGCGTATGTGTGTCACCTCTTAGGATATTGTTGCACATATAAAGACAAAAAAGAAGAAAAAAAATAACATATTCATTTGACTGGTGTTTTACACCCATAGATGAACCTACATTAAAGAAAGATGAACAAAGATGAGCTTTATTGATTTTCATTACAAACTATTTTTAAGCTATGCTTCACTTTGGGTATTTGTAGATGATATTACATAGTTTACACCTATTGTAGTCTATATTGAATGATCAATATAAGGATTTAAGAAAGATTTTAGTTCTTCCCAGCAACTCGGGATCCGATCCGAGCGAAAAAGAAAGATGAATCCAAGAAAAGAAAGGACAAAGCTCCCTCCCGCAAAGAGGGCTCACTACGACAATGATCATCATCTCGTTAAATGCTAGAGGGCTAACCGACCCCTCAAGAGCGATCATCATTGGTCAATGGCTTCGCGACATTAGCCTAAACCTAGATTTTATATGTATTCAAGAGATTAAAATTGACGGAGAAGACCTCCAGAAACGGCTTAGACATGTCTCCTCGACCCATGTTTGGATTTCAACGGCGCATCAGCGGGGGTCCGGTGGAACGGTAATCGGTATTAATCAACTCTGGTTTGAAAAGCTTGAGAACTCCATTGAAGATGTATGCCATCGATGGATTGTTGTTTCTTTTGGTGCTCCCTTTTGTTTTACTTTAGTTTCTTTGTATGCCCCTAATGGGGAGTTAGAGAGACTTAACACTTGGGCCTCCTTGGACTCGCTCCCCCACAACGTGCTTATTTGTGGTGACTTCAACATGGTTGAGGACCCTATGGACAGATGGATGGGCAAGGGCAGGGTCATCGATAGTCGGGAGAAAGAAACGTGGGACAAAACTAAACTACACTTGGATTTGGTCGAATTCAAAGACTCGAAGGGCTTTTCTTGGTCAAATCTCCAAGCAGGCGAGGACCTGAGGAAAGCTAGACTTGATAGATGCTACATTTCTCAGAGTTTTACTCATCAGTACCCCTCCCTCTCGCAACGCACCGACCTCACCATCTCTGATCACTACCCGATCGTCATCACCTTTCAACCCCCCACCAAGATCCGTAAGGCTCCGTGGTTCCATGCCAGTGTGCCCTCCTTCTCTCTCCCCTCCGTCCATCAAGAAATTTCTGACGTGTGGAAGGAGGCATTCGCCTCTGGCTTGTCCCCTGCCAAGTGTTGGAGAAGTGCGGTCGATAAGTCACGACAGATCATGATTAGATCCAGGAAGATGCTTGAGACTGTGCGGCGGGCTCGTAGAGAAGCTCTATATCATAGACTCTGGCGGCTCGAGGAGGAAGTGAACAAAGGAAAATCTCAAGCCCAGAAAGGACTTCGAAAGATCAGAGCGCTACTGAGATACGAGGAAGAGATACAAAGGAAAAATTTGCAAATTTTCTTCAAGGAGTGGTGGGCTGGCAAAGCCGAGAAACCCACCAAAGAGATGTGCCGTATCCTCAAAAGGAAACACAACAGAGAATCGATCCCCTTATTGCTAGACGCAAATGGCAATGTATGCAATACAGAAGAAGATAATTTTGGGATCATTGAAGGGCACTTCACGAGACTCCTGGGGACCTCAAACCCCCTCTCCCTCCATAGAAGGGACTGTATGGCTGCCATATCTAGGGTTTCCCCCCACAGGATACCACCCAACCTTCACTCTCTGCTTCATGCCTCTATCTCTGAAGCAGAAATCATTGAGGTCATTGATGCCCTCCCCTCAGGTAAAAGCTCGGGACCCGACGGGCTCACTAATGAGTTCTTTAAATCCTTCAAGTTGGTGGTTGCCACCCCTCTTCGTTTGGTTTGGCAAGAGGCACTCAAGTTTGGCGCGCTTCCTTCTTGTCTCAACAATGGCATTATCAAGTTAGTACACAAAAAAGGGGAAAAGAACAGAATAGAGAACTGGCGTCCCATTACAATGCTCCAAACAGGATACAAGATCATCGCCAAAGTCATTGCCAACAGAATCTCCTGCCACTTGAGAGCGTGGTTAAGCGAGGACCAAAAAGGTTTCATCAAAGGCAGGTCAATTTTGGAAACCATTATAAATATCTGGGAAGGTCTTGAATTTGCAAATGAGTCTAAACAAGAAGTAGTTTTCCTCAAGATCGACTTTGATAAAGCCTACGACAGGCTAGAATGGGACTATATTCTACAGTCACTACAAGATCTTGGATGTAGTCAGAAATTCACCAAGATGATCGCGACCCTTCTCGGAAACGCATCGACCCAAATTAACATTAATGGAAATCTTTCAAAGGTGATCAAACTTAGAAGATCTATCAGACAAGGGTGGCCATTGGCTCCCCTTCTCTTTGCCATTGCCACAGAAGGGCTTAGCAGGCTGGTGGAGCATCAGGTGGAAGCTGGTAACATTAAAGGCCTTCGTTTGCCGCATGACCACAGTCAGATCACCATGAGACTTTTTGCTGACGATATGAACGCTTTTGTGCACAATGATAGTACCAGCCTTGAGACGTTCTGGAAGTGTCTTGCTACTTTTTGTGAAGCCTCTGGATCCATAATCAACCACTCTAAGACCGCCTTTAGAGCTATTGGTGGGTCACAGCCCGACCTTCTCATTGATCATGGCTGTCAAATCATTCCGCAGGGCCAAATTTTTCGGCTTCTTGGGATTCCCTTGGGGTTTGGCGTATCTATGGAACAGCGGTGGAACTGGGTGCTTGCCAAACTCGAAAACAAGCTTAACTATTGGAGAGGTATGCAAATCAATCTTTCTGGCCGTGCTATGGTTATCAACAGGTTCCTCTTATCATCTACCATTTATTTCCTTTCTTGTTGGAGACCGAAAGAGCATGATCTGTCCAAACTGGATAGTATTTGTAGAAACTTCCTTTGGACGGGCGACCACAATAGGAGGGGGGTGCCTAAAATCAAATGGTCCATCTGCACCAGCCATAGAGATAGTGGGGGACTTGGTATCTTGGACATTGGGTGCATGGCTAACAAACTGTCGGCCAAATGGATGATTAAGGCTTGGTGCAACGGGGAGGCCTCATGGGCCAAGCTGATCTTCAGAAACAAGAATGAGTTGGCGCTCATGGGCTTCCCAAATTGGAAGAATCTTGACATCTTGACCTTGTTGTTTTCCCCGATCCCCGTCTTCCCGAAAGGCTCTAATCTGGTGTGCTCCCTCTGGAAGAGTTGGAATAAAGTCAAAAGCTTCACAAGAATAAGTGAAGACTGGAAGTGGACTGCCGGTATCAGACAAAACGAGTCTATCTGGTTTCCGATCCATGGCATCCGGAGTGTGGAATCTTGGAACATTCAAAATGCCAAGAAGCTATGGAACAAAGGCTTCAAAAAATGGAAACATCTCTAGAAACAAGACACCAACCGCTGGATCAACTTTGAGGATATTGATCCTAGCATCAACATTTCGCATGAAGAATGGAACACGTTGCAAAGCAGATGTCTCGCCTGGGACCGACACAAAGTTCGCCTGCTCATGGGACACGACATGTCGAGCTCGCTTGGTCTCAAATGGCACAATGGGAATAGCCTATCAAAAGTCCCGACATCAAAGAAACGATCGACTATCAGGTTAACCTCAACAAAAAGTGGTGCCTGTCATGGACGCGGCTTTGGTGGGACATGAAGTTCATGGCTATCTGGCACCCCCTCATAGAAATCAAAAAGTCTGTCCTCTTATGGCAAATCCTTCATCATGGAATCTGGACCAACCTTAAGGCTAGCAAAATTTGTGGGATCCCTCCCTGGTGCAAACGCTGCCACCGGTCTATCAAAGATGTTTCACACATCTTCTTTACCTGCCCCAACTCCAACAGACTCTGGCAGGTGGTTGGAAAGAGAATTAGACTTCAAAAACGTCTCAGTTGGCAGCAAGCCCTGCTGGGAGAAGCGATCGGCTGCTCCGCAACTCTCTGGAACGCCATCAGAGGGGAGGTCCTATGGAAAATCTGGCGGGAAAGATGTGCTTTCAACTTCGGTGACTCCCCCAAGGAGTGGTCAATTGAGAAATCGCTATTCCTCCTTGGCAAAAGGATCGTCAACTGTAAAAAATACCCCCCCTTTAGGCATCATCAAGTACTCCTTTTGATCGATAACAAGCTTAAACCCAAGTGGGCCCCACATGAGGGTGATGAGAGGGTAATTAACCTTCTTTGTAATGTCATCTAAGCTCTGTATAAGCTTCCCCTGCTTTGTGGGATTTGGGGGGTCCCGTGGGCACTAGTCCCCTTCTCTTGTACTTTTCTTTATTTAATTCAAGTCCGGGAGAGTAGGCTATTGCCGAACTTCCTTTATATTAAAAAAAAAAAGATGTCCACGACAAGATTTAGCAACCACTATGGAGGTCAATGTGATAATATTGATGTTTGTGTTGTAGAAGAATCTTTTGGGATACAATGTTTTTTTTCTTAACCTTTCTCTTAACAAAACCTTTTCACTATCATAGAAGGGGCATGGAAATAATTTCAGACTTTTCTTATAAATGTTGAGATCCCAATCTTTGTTGTGTACGCTTTCTCTGCTTGCAATGGTCTACCCCGGATAAGACAAAGAAAGAAAGAGAAATGAAGGTGCATGGAATAAGAAAGAAAGAAATGAAGGTGCATGGAATAAGAACTACGAAGATTAACATGTGCTTCTATTAGCATTACATTAACTGCATATTGGTTTGTAAAATTCCCTTGAAATTCATGCGGTGGTGCAATTGGATGTCCATGTAAGAGTGCGATGGAACTAAAATATGAGTGATAAACCACAATGCGTGTGCAAACCTCTTGTATAAAAACATAGATTTGGAAGTCTACAGATATGGATTCTAAGGGTTAAGATGTTGGAAATAACCCTTGGTCTCTAGTTGAAGCCTTCGATTCATGCATTTGCAATCCAACGGTTTTGAACCTTAGGATCTATTTTCCTATGTTTATAGTCCTAGGACCTTAGGAATGTTTCCCAAGCCTTGAGAGATATCCTTTTTAGAATCTATGTGATGGTCATGTGATCTCCAAGGTTAGAAGCCCTTGGTTTACCATCCATGTAGAGGGGACACTTAGCTAGGTCTCCTAATATTTCCCCTTATCCTTGGAGGCACATATATATATATATATATATATATATATATATATATATATATATATATATATATATATATATATATATATATATATATATATATATATATATATATATATATATATGTATGTGTGTATTTATGTATATATACATATATATATATATATATATATATATATATATATATATATATATATATATATATATATATATATATATATATATATATATATATATATATATATATATGTATATATGCATGTGTGTGTGTATGTATGTATGTATGTATGTATGTATGTATGTATGTATGTATGTATGTATGTATCTATATATATATATATATATATATATATATATATATATATATATATATATATATATATATATATATATATATATATATAGATATATATATATATATATGTGTGTGTGTGTGTGTGTATGTGTGTATGTGTGTATATGTGTGTGTGATTGTGTGTGTATGTGTATATATATATATATATATATATATATATATATATATATATATATATATATATATATATATATATATATATATATATATATATATATATATATATATATATATATATATATATATATGTATATGTATGTATGTATGTATGTATGTATGTATGTATGTATGTATGTATGTATGTATGTATGTATGTATGTATGTATATATATATATATATATATATATATATATATATATATATATATACATCATAATAGACAAGAAATAGACAAGAACTAAATATATATAGACAAGAAATAAATATCATAATACCATTTCAAAATAAGAGTTAAAAAATAGATATGCATCCTAAGAACATCAAATATGCATATGAGAAGAATAATTGAATCTCTATTCCAAAATCATCCTCATGAGAAGCCTTAAGAGCATTATCATCAAAATCTACACATCATAACATATTAGCTGCTACATTGTCTCTTCATATAGAATGATAAAACTCTTGATTCATGAAAGCAATACAATCAGTCCTCGTAAAAACAAAAATTCAAAATCAATTCAAGTACTGGTAAGCCATAAAATTCAAAATCAATTCAAGTACTGGTAAGCCATCTGCTTCAACAATCACATGACCACCAATAATTAATGCCTTGCACCTTTTCAATGTTATGACAATATCGATATATCACACCTGAGTTCATGATAACTCGTTTGGCATACATTAAGAACTTTATCACTTAATCTTATTACATACCTTTAAATTCTTCATCTTCTTTTTATTTAGGCCATATAATGCATCAAGAGGCTTCCCACAAATGATATACCTTCCTAAGTATGAGATATTTAAGCATTTATTTCTTCCGCTTCCTTTTTTTACAAGTATGATCTTTTTTCCAATTCAATTGTTTGACTTTTCTTAAAAGGCGACACAATGGTTTTGCTAGATGTGTGAATCCGGAATTCAAACAATGTAAAGTATGGATGCCCCAATATTTCGTGTTAATTTTTGTTGGTAAAGAAATCCTCTTTCATTTCTTGAATAGCTTCCACCTTTTCTGGACGTGTAGTTCCCCTTGTTGTCGATAAAAATTTCCTACAAACGAGACTTCACAAAACTTCAAAAAGTATAGAGATCTCTTTCATGTGTCAAATTTCTTCCATCTTTTCTAGACATGTCTTCCTATCGTGTATCTAATATAAAGTAACTAAAATCAACAATTCAAAGACTATGTTGCATCCTTGAATATTCAAGAATTTATTTGTGAATAATGATGAGATTATGCAAAGACCCCTATCATTAAAAGTAATTAATCGATGACACACTAGCATGCATAAACAAGTTCAAATATGTTTTTCAAAGAGGGTTTGATCCCCGAACACTTTATATAAAAATAAAAAAGTTTATCAGATTTGTTCTCAAATGAGAGGTTCATGATCAAATAGTTTTTTATTGAAAGAATACGTATGCTACTTTTTTCTATTTTCTAACATAAAAAGAAATAAATATTCACATAGATATTAATATAGACAAACATATAGCAATTTATGCATATACATATAGATATATATATATATGCACACATACATACATACATACATACATCATACATACATACATACATCCATACAATTTTACATACATACATACATACGTACATACATATACATACAATTATACATACATATATATATATATATATATATATATATATATATATATATATATATATATATATATATATATATATATATATATATATATATATATATATATATATATATATATATATGCACACATACATACATACATACATACATACATACATAGATACATACATACATACATACATACATACATACATACATTCATGCATACATACATACATACATACAAACATACATACATACATACGTACATACATACATTCATACATCCATACATCCATACATACATACATACATACATGTGTTTTGATTTCCATGACTACAAAATCACACAGACAACACTAGGAAGAAGAAGAACCTTGGAGCACAATAATGAGTGTATGAATAAGTGAATGTGCAAAGATACGTAGCTTGTTAGGTTATCGATGTATATATAAAATGGTGAGTAAAAAACCTCCTAAAGAGGGGAAAAAGTGTCCTCATAGTCCTAAGTATGTTCACACACATGGCTGAAAACATATATCAACAAATCCTTAAGGGATTAATGTGGTTGAAAGGCAAGTAACACTCATCTATTAGGAAGTGCCAAAATAATGTGCAATAAAATCAATCTAGAAAAAAGAATTAAGCACAAAGCTTTGTGAAAAGCTCCAAATTTGTTCCTAGGCACAACCTTTGTGAAAAGTTCTACAACATTATCGTATGAAAATTTGTACAGCATTAGTGTGTGTGGGCACATAATCTAAAATGATCTTGTGACTTGAGAGTATTAACATGACAAAATGATAGTGCATGCTTTGTGCGAGCATGAAACACATGGTTCCTCACAACTATCAATGCACTTAGACTATCATTAAAGGTGCTGATGGTAGAAGATTGCATCTAAGCCACACAAACTCAACAATAATTGTGAAAGGTACCCTTTATTAAGTCTCAAAACTACAAGTGGCCAAAGTAGGCTGCTTCTTGCACAACAAAGATATGCATGAGCTATCAAACATTAAGCAAATGCAATTACTGGAAGCATGAGTGTCATAGAAATTAAAATATTCTAAGTCACAAAAAACATGTGAATCTAGTAACGAGGATCTCCTATTCAGATAAAACAACCCAAGTAGTGGGGTACGACTCAAATAGTAAAAGATGTGCTTAATTGTCTATCAATGCTTGATGCCTAAGATGTACATAAACTTGCATACATGTGAGACACCCGACTTAATATCAAGATGGTTTATGAATAAGCCGATGAAGAATGAAAAACTAATTTCCAAATGAAACTAGGTTTTAAAAGGGAATAGATCCATAGAGAACTATTACACATAAGAATGATTGATTTACTTGAATGAGAGGGAGAAAAAGGCTTCATAATAGCATCAATTTTGTAGTATATGAAATGAACTAAATTATTTCTCACATTTCAAATTCAATAGAACATTGGAGTATTGAGCAAGTGCAAGTTAAATACCATTTGCAAATCATAATCATAGGTTGGAAGTCTTGAATGAAGAATTGTTTTGAAAAGCCATTGGGTAGTACTAGACATATTTGCATATAAAGGCTAATACATCTTTGGTAGACACTAGGTATTTTCATTAAGTTGGGAGGAATGAGCTAAGAGATGCATATGATTCCATTGTGTCATCTTCCCTTGCATGGATTTAAATCTAGGGGTACTTTATTATCATGAATGGATCTTCCATAGTCATGTGAGTATTCAATTTTGCACACTACATATACATTTTTGCATATATATGTTTGTGCACTCTCCATGTATGTGTGTGCTTCTTTTTTTGGTGCACATGTACGTGTGATTTTGTGTTTATGTGCATGTGTATATGTGTTAACGTATGTGTGGATGCTTGTAAAGAGGAATGGACCATTGAAGAACTATTCGAGGTAGGAATTATGTTAGATATATAAATAGATAGATAGATAGAAAGATAGATAGGTATATAGATAGATAGACAAACATACCCAAACCTTGCAAGAGAAGAGTTCTATATATTTCTCCACACACGGTATTTATCCTTCTACATCACCTAATTTCTTATGAAAATCACTTATTCCATAAATCACCTATTTACTCCCTTAATGTTGCAATCGTAGTCTTTCTTTGATACTTTATAATGTATTATTGAAGGAATATCCTATTGAGATTGTAATAGTTATCATTCTATTGCGCAATTTAAAGATTCTTTGTGCTGCTCATGAATCAGTACAACTAGTTTCTTTCATAGTAGGATTTCTCATTGTATGCAAGCTTCAACTTAAATTTGATGTAGACCTAAGTTTGCAAGGAGATCAGCATAATCAACATGTCAATGCACGACATCTTGCATAAAAATATTCTCAACAAAGTATATATCTATTTGATTGTTGTGTGAACATGTTTTGCATTTGTTAGATCAGCACAACAACCATCTTGTTAGTCAATTGTTCGATAAATTGGATATCTTGAGTGGTGTTGATTCCTTTTCTATACTTATAATTTTCAAATAGTAGTTTAACAATATAATATGTTGAACATTATTTTTGCAGTTCTTTCATGGAGAATGGCTCTCCTTCTAAATCCTTTACGTTAACAGGCTGTTGATTATTGTTGCAAAATTCACTTGTCCAAGAGGTAAACGTTGTTTCCTTGATATCCTTAGAATTTGTTAAAGATCAGGATCTCATTTGACATCAAGAATCCCTTGCATGGTAATCATGGGTTCGAACTTGGAATTTGGTAAATGTATAGTTTGCTAGAAACCGAAGAAAGAACTTTAACATAAATATACATAGAAATTCAAGAGTAAGACTCAAGCACATAAATTATTTATATGAATAAAAAAACCACCATTTCTAATGAATAAAAAAACCACTATTATGAGGGTGGGATTCATAGTCAATGAAACTCTCACGATAGTAGATACGATCTTCAAAATTATAATTTTTTTATTAGTAGATAAGAAACTAATTAATATACTCTAAAAGTGAGAGTCTCAATGAATAAAACAATCACAGTAGTGCCTATATTTTATGAGTTTATCAATTTATAGAAATAGAGGATTAATTTATTAAACAACTACGAGAGTTAGAGTCATAATGAGTGAAGCACTCATAAGAGTACCTATAATTTTAGAATCTACAATTTTTCACAAATTGAGATTCATATTGTGAGATATGAATCTCACAATACTGTGAGATTGAGATTCATAACGAATCCAAAACTTTGAATAGGACCATTAAAATCTTATTTTTCATTCGTTAAACTAACTTGAGAGTAGAATTCATAATGAATCAAATACTCATAATAGTTTCCAACACGTCCCTATGCTTTCATAAGAGTAAGAGTTAAGGAAAACATTTAAATAATAGCCTAGTGTATATAGACTTCATGCTATTGTAAGACTAAGAGTCGATGTAGTGATTCAAACACTTAAAATAGCTTCTAAACCTAAATCCTAATCTAAACAAGTATACAAGTAAGAAAGGATTTCATGAATCATAACTTCCATACTTGTATGTGATTAAAGCTTTCATATATACATAAGAGAGGCTTTCATAAACCAAAACATATATATGAAAATAATTAGGGAAGCATAAGAAAAAGGGAGGAAAAGCTAAGGAAATTTCACTGAAAACTTTTGACTGATATGGGTTGATCCCAAAATGTACTTTTATAGTATATGTTTACATAAAAAACTCTTACCATAAAAAACCTTTCGATCAAAAGCTCTTTCTATCTGAACTTAGTTGATCATAATGTATTTGTTGGAAATAGATCTGAACAGAAAAATGTATTCAATCAAAATCGCTCCATGTGAAAACTAAAACAAAGAATTTAAAGCTTTCCAAATTTAGAAAATTAAGAAAAAGTTTTCATAATTTGGTAATATTTTATTAACTTGATCGAATAAATGCTACCTAGCCCACAAATTTCTATTTTAGAGGAAGTAGAGGAAACCTCTTTGATGTGCTGAATAGCTTCCGCCAATTTGTGATGTGTCCTTCTTCCTTGATTTCCATATCAATTTTCTACATTTGAGACTTCAAAACCATTTTCTCAATCAAAATAAGATGGACTTATTCAAGGTGTTTGAGAAATAATTTTAAAATAATGAATATGATCAACCGTGAATTTACTACATCCTTTCTCATCAAGAGTAAAATCCTCAACCTTTTCTTAACATCCTTTGATTGGAATGTAGTCCATGAATGGCATAGTGAGATGAGCAATAGAACCACAAGGTACCTTATCCATACCATTCATCATGTACTGATACATTAGGTTTATGCTTCAACTTATTAACACCTTCTCAGAACCTTGAATTGTAAAGGCATCCAATGAAGTCTCATTCAATAGCATGTGTATGTGCATATAAGTGTATAATTGTGAATGAAAATATATTGCAATTGTTTGACTCAACATTGATTTATTACTTCACAATAGTATGTGTAAGTGTACGTGCATATGATTGAGAGTTATAATCTATTGTGATTGTCTAGCATATGCATTAGTGCCTGAACAACAACATAAGAAATTGGGTGATAAAGCAATGAAATGTATTTTTTATGGGTAGAGTTTCGAAAGCAAAGGATATCGCCTATATCATCCATAGGCTAAACACATTCTGGTTAGTCATGGTGTTGTATTTGTGGAAGATGCTATTCACCCATTACTTTCATGTACTAAGGAGACCTTTGTTAGCTCCAAAGATATGTATGATACTTTGCTGGCTCTTTTTACACATGGACACTCTAGTGTTGATCAGCCTTTACAAGTTTCATGTGATGATGCAGATCATTCCATTTCTGATGTAGATTTACATGATGCACTTGTTGATAAGAGAGCTTATATTGAGGAGACAAAAACTATGCCAAAATGGTTGTTAGAGACTTTGCATGATAGCAAATTAGATGCACCTCTATCATATTGTATTCGCTCAAGCTCTCATGGTGCTTCTTTTGTGTCAGATTGCTATGATATGGATGCCTCTAGTCTCTCTGATGAGAGTGAGCCTATTTTGTTTGATGAAGCACAAAATCCAAAAAATGGGATGGCTAATATGCAACCTTGAATAGAATCTCTTATGATCAAAGCATTCACATTTGATATACTCGGACTATATAATCTAGTAAAATCCTTAATATGTTCAATCATTCAGACCCTATCGAGAGCCTATGCATTCATAATGGAAGAGAGAATTCTTGTTATATAATGCCCAAAATAAAAACAAATCCTCAATATCACTTTATGTGAGTCAATTAGAAGAACAAGGATCAATTGCTCAATTACCCGTATATGGGAGGGCTACCAAAGAATACAAATCCTAATGAGCAGTACATGCTAATTAGTACTGATCACTAGATTGAAAAGACACACAACATCCTAGATCCCACCTACATGACGCTCAAAAATATTTTCAACATGATGTAAACTTGCTTTACAACATTCAAGCGGCCCATCCACATATTATCATAATCAAACCATAATCTTTTTATTGATCTGAAATAAGGAATGAGTTTCAGCATTTAGTTGCACCATAGCTAAGAAAATTGGATATGGCTAATTGTCTGCAAATCTGATCGTGGCTTCCAAAACGAGTAAAGTTTTTTTTTTAATCATATTGATGAACATTAACTTTATAGAAAGAGAAACGAATGATGCTAATGAAGCACATCGACTTCCTTGTGTGTACAATCCCTTCTCTCGATGTGTTACCCCCTCTTCTCTTTAGATTTTTAGGGCATTGAGATATTTTGCAAGAAGCATATGCGAGAGTCAAGCCTTAAATGCTGGTACCAATATGTATGTATGTATGTATTTATATATTTATGTATGTATGTATGTATGAATGTATGTAGGTATACATTTAATAAGACTCTTGATAATGAGTTTTTTCATTATGAAGGATTTTGTCATACAATGTGTAGTTAGTGTCTAAAATGCATTTTTTGGTTTATTTATGCATGTGTTCAAGAACATTTCGTGATTGTTTCTCACATTTGATATCGAAACCTTCTTCTCATCAGGCGCGTTGGATGGATTTTCGGCATGACCGTCAGTGAATTGAGAAAAGTCTCATGAGTAAGAAAGGCAGATTATATAGATTATAGCATATTTATCTCTGAAATGTTTGTGAATCATATGTTATGGACTTGTTTTGGGCCATGAAACCATCTTATTGCAAAATAATGGCTTGATCGTCTTTTCTCTCTACAGTTTTACACGGTTAAAATATCAGATTTGGAGGCGGACCTTGACAAGAGATGTATTTCCCATGATTTTGTCGATTGAAGAGCCAAATGTTTTTGTATCTCAAAATCATTTCAAAAATTTTGCACAGTTTTCAAGTTACACGATTCGCAAAAAGTACCAATTTTTCCAATCTTCTTTGTATCTATGATTTTAGTACATTTGTGTTATTATTGACTTTCTGGAAGTTATCGTGATATTTCTTGTCAATGTATTTTCTTATAATTTTTATAGGTACCACTTCAAAGTGGAAAACATGTAGAATGTGTTCTTTATCTGGGAGTTTTGCATGCATCGCTAAGACAAAAACCCTTCTTCATCCCGCATCAATCCTACTTCATGGAGGTGGAATCTTTGCATTGTTCAAGAGCAACCTCTGATTTACTGAAAATGAGATTGAATTTCACATCATAGAAAGCTATATTTTGTATTTTATGAGTCTTTGAACTCGATAATGCAAGCTTTAATATTATGCTATCAATTTTTATCTCATATTATATACTTGTTTTCTCTATTTTCTGAATATATTTTCTTTTTGTGATTGTTGGCCCTTAAACTATATACTGAAATATTAAGTTCAAATTGGAATATTTTATCATTGTATAAGAAGAATCTAGAAATGGGCTCTGTTCATCCCATAAAGACACACGTATGTTGATAGCAGCAGAAGTCACGCCCATATCAATGGGGATGAGAGAGAGAGAGAGAGAAGATGTAGAAGGGGAGGGAGCTGGAGGTTGAAGATGTAGAAACGTAAAACTTTCATAATCAAACCAACTATTGTAACGCTTTCAATAATTATCCAACATCCTGGCAGGTTAAAGAAGATTGATAAAGCCTATGAGATTTTGAGGGATTTTTTTACTCTAAACGTAAAGCCAAAAGACATCGTAGATGATAGACATTTCAAGGCATTTGGAAGAACAAGTAGATAGAAGACAATGGTATTTATTCAAGTGAATTTAGATTTTGAACTTTGATTAGTTTCCTCCGTAGACCAGAAAAAATATGTGTTCCGGGGGAAGCGCTTAAGAGTATGAAGTATAATCCTAGGGTTGTTGATGTGGTCACATATACATCCTTCATTGTTTTTGTTGTGTTTGCAGAACAAAAGCACTACCTAGATAAGTAGAGGACTATGTCTCAAGAGCCTAACCTAAACCCACCAAGGGTGAGACATGCATGTATCCACCCAATCAAATTCACACACACACACACACACACACACACACACACACACATATATATATATATATATATATATATATATATATATATATATATATATATATATATATATATATATATATATATATATATATATATATAGCCAAGGGAGGAATCTATATGGATTCATATCCAAAAATGAAGCAATGCCAACCATGAGGAACAAAGGGCAACCATCACATGAAGAAGTGGAAGGACTTTCAAATTGGTGTTCGAACTCAATCTCGGATTTTATTTTACCTCATGTCAAGGGATGCAAGACATCAAGAGAGACCTAGATTGCACTTGCTTCTTTCTTCTCTTCCAACACTCGAGCAAGGAAGAACCAATTGTGGATGGAGTTCACAACAATGAAGAAAAGCCCAAAGCAAAGTGTGACTGATTATGTCACAAAGATGAAGGAGATTTCCAACCAACTTGGAAGCATTGGAGAGGTAATTGAAGAGGAGCAAATATAAATGGAATCAAAGCAGACGACAAGTGGGAGTCACTCACAACAGGCATGGATTTATACATGGATATGCATGTACCTGACCTCAACACACTCATGGGCCAACTCTTCACTCATGAAGCAAAGATTAGCAAAGGTGGTGAGTCCTCAAGAAGTAATCAAACTTTTCCCTTATATTTTGATAAAAGCTAAGGTCAAGGACAAGTCAAAGAATAGGAAGAGTGAAGATGAAGGTAGCTCTTTCCAAGCAAACTTTGCAGGTAGAGCAAGAGCTAGAGGAAGAGGCAGAGGTGGAAAGCAAGGCAGGGGGAGATTCCAATCATCTCAATCTTGCAATATATGTGGCTTATCTAATCATACTACTGAAGAACGTTTCAGGAACCCGAGGAATGCAAGAGGAAGAGGATTCAATAGAGGTGGCTATGGATCAAATAGAGGCAGATACAATGGAGGCCACAACAACTACTACAACAACAACAACTATCAAAGTGGCCATAGAGGAAGAAGAGATTACAATAACTATGCAGAGGAACAAAGTCAAGAAGATTCATTATTGATTATGAATCTATCAGTGAAGAAGGGTAAGGATGATGATCACATATTTTACATTGATTCGGGATGCTCAAACCATGTAGTAGGAAATGTGGCTTTACTTTCTGATTTGGAAGATCCTCATAACAAACATGAAGTGCAAACAGGAGATCACACAAAGCACTCAATGGAGAAGAAAGGTAATGGGAAGACATCAGATGGGAATATGAACCTCTTAAGCAAAGTCTTGTATGTTCCTACAATTACAAAAAATTTAATAAGTGTTGGACAAATTGTTGAAAAAGGATTGCAGGTTATATTCAACCGATTTGGAGCATATGTTGAAGACCCAAGGCAAGGCTTTAGAAGGATTGCCAAAGGAGAAAAGACAGGAAGGCTTTTCACTTTTGAAGTGGAAGATACAAAGAACATAGCTTTGTTTAGCTATGGATCTCAAACTCTAATAGAGTTGGAGATATGGCACAAAAGGCCTGCTCACATTGGTGAGAGGACACTCAGACAAATTTGCAAGGACCAAAGTGTACTTGGTTTGCCTAATATCACAAGGCAACACATGATTTATAAGTGTGAAGCTTGTCAAGTGGGAAGGTGCATAGACAACCTTTCAATAAGAAAGGATATATGTATCAAAATCCTTTGGATCTAGTGCACACGGATGTGTGGGGTCCAAGTAAGGAGCCATCTATATCAGGCTCAACACACACACACACACACATATATACATACATATATATATATATATATATATATATATATATATATATATATATATATATATATATATATATATATATATATATATATATATATATATATATAGCCAAGTGTCCCTCTACATCGATGGTAATCAAAGGGCTTCTAACCTTGGAAATCACATGATCATCACATGAATTCTAAAAAGGATATCTTTCAAGGCTTGGGAAACATCCCTAAGGTCCACATACTATAAGCATAGCAAAATAGATCTTAAGGTTCAAAACCCTGGGATTGCAAATGCATAAATTGACGGGTTCAACTAGAAACCAAGGGTTATTTCCAACATTGTAACCCCTAGAATCCATATCTTTAGACGTTCAAATCCATTGTTTTTACAAGAGGCTTGCACACATGGAGCTTAACCAACCATCACGAAATGTGGTTTAGCGCTTATATTGTAGTTCCCTCTCACTCTCACATGGACTTCCAATCGCACCATTGCATGAATTTAAAGGGAAAATTTACAAAACAATATGCAGTTAATGTAATGCTAATAGGTGCACATGTTCATCTGCGTATTTCTCATTCCAAGCACCCTTATTTCTCTCTCTTTCATTCTCTTATACGAGGGAGACCAATGCAAGCACACAAAGCGAACACAACAAAGAATGGGATATCAACATTTATAAGAAAAAGCTGAAATTATTTCCATGTCCTTTCCATGGTAGTGAAAAGGTTTTGCTAAGAGAAAGGTTAAGAAAAAACATTATGTCCCAAAAGATGTTTCTACAACACAAACATCAATATCATCACACTGACCTCCATAGTGGTTGCTAAATCTTGTCGTAGAAATATTTTCTTTAATCCTTATACTGATCAATCAATATAGACTACAATAGGTGTAAACTATGTAATATCATCTAAAACTACCCAAAGTGCAAAATAGCTTAACAATATTTTGTAATGAAGATCAATAAAGATGAATACATTCAAGTTATTTTAGCATCAATCTAGTTCGTTACATGGTAGACAGAAATAGTATTGTAGCTTGCATTAGAAGAGTATCTTTGTGGACACATATAATAAAAATACGAATGCTTAGAGACGTGGACTATATGTCATGAATATCATGAAAGATGAATATAGTCAAGTTTTATAGCATCAACCTAGTTCGTTTTATAGGTAGAGAGGTAGATTACTACCTATGAATTGAAAAGATAATAGTTTGGTAAAGATTTTGTATGCAATTTTTCGGTGTTAAAGATGGGAAAGGCTGCATTATAGATCTTAACACTCCCTCTTTGACCACAAGCAACACTTTCCACATGTTAAAAAAAAAAAAAAAGAAAAGTTGAGATACTCACTAAGATACAATATCTGGCATCTCTTCCTATTGATAGAGCAAGATTAACTAGTCATGTCTAAAGTTCTATATCTGGTTTTGAGATTCCTGATATGAGTGTTGTGTTGCAGGGCTATCCTAGCCGTCCGAAAATAGTCTCAAAAATCTCAATCAATAAGACTACCATGGAAAGAATTTTGGATACTCCATACCTATAGTTCACAAGTTTCTGATGGAATGTTGTCCGATCGAAACGCCTGCAAAAATACAAAGGCGACATGACTCTCTCTCGATGAGTTCGCAAACCCATTCTCATCCTCCTTTTCTTTGGCTTTTCATCCGATGTCGTGTAGTGTGTGGGGAAACAGGCATCCGATGTCATGTACTGCTCGGGAAACAATGTACAGCATGAATCTAAGTTGTTCAATACTGCTTGGGATTTTCTTTTCTGCTTCGGAAACTTTGAGCCGACAAGAACAAGGAAGTACAAAAGAGGAAATCAGAAATATATGAAAGAACGATCTCATTCATCTACTCTGCGTGAATGCAAACAGAATGTGGTACAAAGAATGCCTCTCATGATCCGTCCTTTAGTCCCTGTTCACTAAGATCCGCTGTCTATTCAAAACTCAGAGATTGCAGAGGAGATGTCATACTATCTCAACGGAAATTTACTTTTGCGATTTTGGTTCTATCTGTATCTCATGATGAATCTACAGAGCTTTTCTCACATCAGCCTAGTTCAGATGTGTCTAGATCTTCTATGCCACTTCTCTAATTATATTCTGAACTAACGAAAAAGAAACTCATGGTCCCTCCGAAAAAGGCTTTTTCTCCATAATTATCATTCTATAGTTTCAAGATAACTAGGTGTTTTGTCAAGAGATATTCTTCATAAGTTTCAAGCTATGTCAAGGTTTTTTTCAAGCTCTTTAAACTCTTTAAAGGAGTGGAAGAGGTGGCCCAACTCGATTACTTTTTCACTATTCGAAATCACCATTGAACTTTTGCTCTTCACTTATGCATTAAAGCTCTTGCTACACTAGCATAATACACTCAATTTCCTATAAATTATAGAAAATAATACACTCAGTTTACTAACATAATACAAAATCTTAGCAATGCTTATAATAGATGTAATGATAAAGCATTATAGCCATAAAACGAGGGATCACCACATGCGGGGCCTCTAAGAAAGCAGGATAACTGGGAATGTATAGACAGCAATTTCAAACCTCAAGGTTTTTAGCTAGAAATTTGAGTACTTCTATCTGTCATCATTGGATGAATTTCTGTTATTATTTGTTTATAAAGATGAAGGGACACAAAAAGACTCCAACACTTTCCGCTACATATCGTCAATGGGGAATCCAACAAAATTTACTCTGAAAAAATATGGTAACAAAGATTTGATATCTTTAAGTAAGAGTTCAATATGACAGTTCCGATATGGTTAATAAACTCCACGGACATGCTAATGATAATACAAAAGGCCTTCCAAGATTGGCAGTGCTCGTGAGTACCATAAAATTCTGTAAAAGCTGCAGAAGATATTCTACAAGGGCTTTTCACTGTAAAGAAAAAGATTTGTCCAAGTCCGCATAGTCTAGTGGTTTGACACCTTGAATCTCTCGAAGGAAGTCCTGAGTTCATGACTTGGCTGGACATTTCTTGAGTGTCTTTACGTTATGAGGTTGGGTGTGTGAGTGTGTTTCCAATTCATTGTACTCTCAAAAAAAACTTTAAAAAAATCAATGAAAATATTTTCTTTTCTTTACATCTCTATAAGGATTTCTCAATTGTTCTCACTTTGACACGGAGGTATTGGTAGGTAGAAATTATTAATTTTTTATTAACCTTCGTATCTCTTTTGATCCGTGAAGGGCCAAGATTATGTAGTAAGCAGTTCGTGGTTGTAATGTGTTGTAAAATCCGACCCGAGATCTCGTTTGAGTCGATGCTATCGCAGAGTTCTTGTGAAGGAGGATATAAAAATGAGAGCACATGTAAGCATGAGAGAAATCACATGAAACTTTGGGCAAACGAGTCAAAATTATAGAGAAATTCGAACTCCAAGTCCTTGAATCATATACCCTTATATATACATAAAATTACTTGATGTAAGTACTCATAAAATGGCATACAACCCAACCACACTCAAGGTGAACTCACTTCGAGCTCATCGTTTGGACCACATCAAAATTACTTGTAATCCTTTATATGCTAGCAGCCAGAAGTTTAGAATAGCACAACACTAATTTTGGTAGCGCATCATTCTTTCCGTATGATAATTCTATCGAATTCCATCACATCTCACAGAATGTTCTTTTGCCTTATATTTTGTGATGTTGTGCATCATTTTTCTGTTGCACTTTTCTATCAACCCAAGAAAAGTGTTCCAACATTTGTACATAACCAAACCATGAGGCAAACCGCACGAAGCATTGCAACTAAATTCTTAGTAGTATTTTCATATTGCGCAAGCTAACAAGATGGGGCGGCAAGATCAAGGATTCCATGAGAGATTCGGATGGAATTCCACATGTAAATTAGCATCCGAGTAAAATCAAAATGTCCCTATGAATGCACCCGTTCGTATATGAGCGATTCGTGAAGGTTCCTTTGGTTGATACATGGACAAAAGGGTTTGGAAGCAGGCATGCTAGTGAGGAGACAGGTGTTTTTAAACAGGGAGACTAACATTGCATCAGTCTTATCATTCATGAATTGAGGTGTAAGTTTAGAGGATTAAAACTCGAAGCTTATGAAGCTCAATTCATACATTTCTTGTTCGTCTAGACTTAAGAGTGCAACAATGAAAACACAAATCAACGATAGGAATGAATTTTACTCTTTCATTCACATCATAGAAATGTAGTAGATATCACCTTTTTCTCAAATACATGATATTACCCAACATAACAGTTGGTAGAAGTCAAACGTTGACATAGGATTTAAATTCATGACTTTAAAATAATGCTCTTCTAATAGCGCTAAGTTAATTAATCAAAGGTGGAACTTGATTACAAAGATTTAATTTGACTATGGCTTTCACTTGCGAGAAACCCATTGTTACCTTGAGTTGTGCTTGTACTAGCTTGTCCATATCCTTTCATTTCTTCACATCACAATCCTTGACACAATCTTGGTAAAGCCGACAACCTTTATCCATGTTCTGTGCTTCTTGCTCCCACAGCGGCTTACCATGTTGATACAACTTCACTGTTCTGATTACTGTAACTAACAGTAGGAGTTTCTATTGCATGGATGGATGCTTCGTTCTTGGTATCAACTTGGCGACAGAGAATGAGCTTGATAACGTTACCTCTCAAAGCATCGATTCCCATGAGCTTCGTCACTAGGAATGAGGACAACGCCTTGTACCCATCATCTGGAACATTTCGATATGCCATCATCTTAGCAAGGGGGAACAGATTAGGTAGTCTCGCATCATTCATCTATATCTCATCCAATGGGGAGCTTGTCCGAAAGCATAAAAAGTATCCCCTTTCAAAGCTATCAGACTTGCACGTACAACGAGGATCATCATCAAGCAAGCGGCTACCTTCTGTCCTTTTGTTGCAATCTGAGCCACATCCTTCAGGACAAGAGCACGAGGGCATACAAAACCCAATTCCAAATGTCAAGTACAAAGTATGCAAAAACGAATGACAAAGTCACGAGGACAGTTGTAAGTGAAGAGAAGCGTCTTGTATACAACGAAAGGGGGACATTAGAAAGAAAAATAAGCCCATGTAGATTCACTCGAAGTGAGAAATGAATAAGGGGAAACACCAGCATGAGATGAATTGCATATCCAAAACGTAGAATATCTGCCAATTGAACAGATTGGAGCACTCCAAGGTCTGAATCAAAATTGGATAACATGTCACGAGGAAGGAGATAAGGAAGAGAGTTCACACACACACACTCTCACAATCAAAGAGAAGCACACACTTAGATTGAGGCAAGGAAGAATGATCTTCTTCTTCTTCTTCTATTACATAAAAAAGAATGTAGAAGAATGACCTAAAAAACAAGAATACAACAAGTGCAATATATAAAGATCAGTACATAAGGAGAAAGCTAATGTCTGCAAATGAGTGAGCTAGCAAGGAACAAATGTGCCATCATTCTCGGTAGATAAATCTAATAAAGCTCAATGAAGTATCCCTGACATATACCGGCATGACCACTATACATGTCAGAGAAACGAAAAACAGATACCTGTCATCCTAGATCATCACATGTTGAGCTTGATATCTCAACACTCCCCTCTCAAGCTCAATGTCATGTCCACTAATCCAAGCATCTTCCGAAACTTCTTCAGCTTCTCTGCTCCAAGTGCTTTAGTGAAAATATCTGCAACCTACTCATGTGTTCTCACATAAACAAGATCAATATCACCTGTTAATACCTTCTCTCTGATGAAGTGATAATGTACCTCGATATGCTTTGTTCTAGCATGAAAAACAGAGTTCCCTGCTAACTGTATACTACTAAGATTATCACAATAGATAGTGATAGGGTTTTGCACTTCTACACCTAAATCTACAAGTAGCATCTCCAACCATGATACCTCACATGCTGCCATTGTAGCATCTCTATACTCAACCTTTGTACTCGACAGAGCAAGAGTGGGTTGCTTCTTGCTACTCCATGTAATAGCTGCACTCCCAAGTGACAATAGAAAGCCACTAGTAGATCTTCTATCTGAAATGCTACATGTCCAATCTGCATCGGTGTATCTATGAACCTGCAAATCTACACTAGCTTCATAAAATCATGCATAATCCAAAGTAGCACTAACATAACGTAGAGTGTGCCATAGAGCATCCAAATGTGGCTTCCTAGGAACCTGCATAAGCTAAATTTCAAGTCCAAGAGTATAGCTTACAGCACACCAAGATCTTTCATTACAAATTCTTGCATAAGAAGTTGCTTTACCTCTTTGATGCCTTCTTCATTATCACATTAGGGGAAAAAATGAACCCTCAATGGGCCTTTTAGATAAAGGAGTGATTAGTGATGGACCAATCAGAAGAGGGTGGTGGCCACACTCTATGCCCTATAAAATACTAGGTTGAAGGGTGGAGAGGGGATATATTTCTCCCTTATTTAATGAGTTGCCTCTAGAGAGAGAAGGAATCTCGTAACTCAATTGGGCCCAAAAATTCAAAATTTCTAAAAAGTAAAAAAAATCATCATAACACCTGAAAATGGACCCCCCATTACTTTTTAGGGTCAAAAGTACTCTTTTTGACCCCAAATTCAAAATCCGTGCATGTTTTGAGCTGAAAAAATGAGTTTTTTTCAAAAACACTCAAAAAAGAGTTATTTCCCTCTTAAACCTCACATTTTCATACCCAGGTCCCAAAAAGTCATCTTTTCCCACTACTTTCACTCTGTAGCACACCATTGAAGCTCCTCTTTCTACACTCCAACCTACCTGCATCTCCTATCTCGAATTAGTGTTGTAGCTTGAAGACCTTTAACTTCAATGGCAACATCTAAAGCTTCTAGGCGACCGAAAGATGAAATCCTCACATTAAGATGTCACAATATCAAAGCCACAGATGGACAATGGCTATCACATGAGTACTCCAAAGGTGCATGGGTGCACATGCAACCCTCTAGAGTTGGGCCTCATCGAGTTAGAGATCGTGGAAACTTAGATCTTTATTGGAAGGGAAAGTTACTTGGCTTCAAGAAGCACAGAGACAATGGGATGGTTGCTATTGTACAACATGTTTTTACAATGGCAACTATGAAACTTGAAAACTCTAGTAGTATGAGATATCTTGTGAACTGTAAGTATTACTCTACAATATTTTATGTTTTCTTGTGTTGGATATATTTCTGAATGATTTAGATATGTTTTTGTTTGTTTCAGATATATTTCCTTCTACTTTGGTGGAAGAGCAACCACTTCATAGTCTTACAGGTACTTTCCAGGCATTGCATGCAGATGTTGGTGCACTAGTCTTTCCAAATATATCTCCTACTCAACTTTACCATGATAGAGTTTTCTTTTACACACATAGATATGTTGTACCCTCTACAACAAATGGTTTTGGAAGCTAAGAGAGAATTGAAGTACATTCTCTTCTTAACTTGGAGTGGCCAAAACCTGATATATGGTCCGTATCATCTTTGAAGCAAAAGATGGTAATGGATATACATTACTCTTCGAAATTCACAAAAGTGTCTAGGTCTGTAGGTTTGCACTGGTCTTTTCCCATTCATTGTTTTGTATATTTATTCCAAAGATTCTCATTCCAAGAGACTTCCACCATGTTCATGTGTAAAGATATCACATATGAGCAAGTTGAAAGTCTTCTTGGTGAAAATTGGGGTTTGATGGAAGGAATTGCAAAAGGTGATAAATATCTCTATAAAATAGGTGGAACAGGTATAGGATTTTGATATTTGAAACAACGTACTTCATTATACATCAGATTCTACTATGATCATTGGATGTGCAAACTTGGAAAATGGATACCATTTCAAAGTTCAGAGGGATCTTTGCATTCATTTGAAATAAAGCTTAGATTGCCCAACAATGAAACAAAAACTATTTTAGTGAATAATCATTGGACCTTGGCTAATCTGAGAGAACACTTGATGATTATGGGGTTTGAAGGACTAACTCAATCCAAATTCAAAATTCAAGGACATAAGGTGAGAAATGTTTCATGTTTTTGTTAAAGTAATCTTTTCGTTATTGTTTATTTTACTTTAATGACTTCAATTTCTTGCAAATTGATTACAGGTGGGCAGAAGAATGGAATACAAAATGAAAGTCCCTGTAGATTGGAGCAAAGATGGAACAGAACTCTCATTGTCATAGTTCTTTTGCAACCTGATAATGTCACTTCTTGGGCCCTAGTCATTGTATCTCATGGTTTTTGCACTTTCAAGAACCTTGTAAAAAGTAGGACAATTGATTCATGTTAGATATTGTATATACCTTCTTCTCTGCAATGGTAATTTCAAAACTTTTGGAATGTCAAAAAGTATGTTCACTACTTTGAAATGTGGTTGCTCATGTTTTTTTCTATGCATTATTTTGTCATCAAAAACTCATTTTTTGAAATTGCACTTCTTTATTCTATACTTTTAAAAGTGGGCCCAGTCAATTTAAAAACGTGAAACTGCTATAAATATCCTTCTATGTGCTCATTTCTCACATTTGCACTCTCAAAGAGCTAGAAAGCACAAACTACAAGCCTCTAGAAATCTCGCACGCAAGCAATGGCTGCTAGCACTTCCACTCCCATGAAATCTCCTCGAGATCTATTCATGGAGTTTTTGGATACTATAGACTACAATGGTCGTACGGCTTTGTATGACCTAGTCTGTAGAGTCCCTAATCTTGAAGGGACAATAGCCATGAATTCCGATGTGATCGATGAGATCACAAATTTTATGGAATTCTATATATTAAGATATGCCATAGATATTCCAGCATATGAGTGTAAATGGGTCCCCTGTGACCTGCTTTTTTACATTCATAAAGGAGATGAGGCGTTTGCGAAGCACTTAAATCATTTCATGGCTATTGCTGAGGCTTCAGGGAACCTGTTAGATGACACAGTGCCCTTAATTAAACAATTAAATAAGAAAAGGAAAATGGGAAGAAAATATCTTTCCTACATAGCAACAACCATCTTTTTTGTCAATGAGGAGCCCGAACCTTCACCCATGGACCTACCCCATCTTGTTACTGGGGGGTTTGTAGATGACAAGAAGGAACCCCAGACAGAAGCTCTCAACTTATTAGAAGAGAGTCAAAAAATTTCCAAAGAATTTCCTCAAGGAGTAGTGTACAAATTAAAGGAAGCCAATACACAGAAGAGTCCACCCTCCAACTTAGACCCCGTGGAACCCACTCTACCAGAGGTAGAGATGGAAATGTTTTCAGTTGTACTTGTCGATGGAGAGGAATTTTTGTTCGTGCACGATATTGAGAAGGCGGTCTACGCCTCGACGAATGCCTTAGTATTTTCTGCTTAACCTTGGATGCTCCCATGGACATCACTTCTGACATTATCGAAAAGGCAACAATTCCACTTGGTGATTCAGTTGCGGACACCATTGCATTTGTGTGTGAAGAGATTTTGAGCCATGCAAACCAAGATGCCACTGAAGAAGATCTGGCCACAGCAAGGGAAAGAATTTTGGAGAAGAAGATTCCAACATCCCTTGGTGTGGATCCTTGGCACAATACATTGGAAAATTGCCAAAGGAAGATTTTGTAATAATCCACAAGGACTTTTCCCCTAAAGGAAACTTCATGACTTGGTGTATGAAGGCCTTGAGTAAAGTTTTGTGCCTATCTACATTAATGCAAGGGACCAATTGTATATTTCTAGTTAGGAAGTCCCTTGCCCTTACTACCCTAGGAGTTAACTTTAGAGGAAAAATATTAGGTCAAATAGGAATAGCTTTGGGTCTTGGATTGACAGACCCTCAATTAATATCCCAATCAGTTTTGACTTACCAATTGCCTCTATCTTTTCAAAGAAGAAAGAATGTAGTGGAGAAGCTCAAGGCCAAGAGCCAATTGTAAAAACTTTATAATACCAATTTTTGTTTTTCCAATTTCCATGTGCATTCAATCTATTATATCTTTATGGTTTTGACAATCTCATGACTTTTGCACAGTTTAATCAGTCTTTTTCCATTATTTCTTGTAATTTGTGTTGCCCAAAATGCATGCAATGGCCTAGGAATGCAAAAAAAGGCCTGCCAGAGAAACGCGGCGATGGGCCCTGCAAAAGTTTTGTAGGGCCCATCCCTGCATTTCTGTGGCAGGCCTTTTTTTGCATTCCTAGGCCATCCTATGCACTAGGTTACCTTTATTGCAAGTCTATCTCCCTCAATTAGCACCTTCACTTGGGGAAATGTGGAACACTCTTCTTATGTGCAATAATAAGAGAAAGTTAAGACTCCTCTGGGTGCACATAAGCATGCAGCAGTAAATAAGTACATATATGTTCATAAACATTGCTTAGCTATTGGTTAGGGGGTTAGCATGCAGTGCACTCTAGCCAAGTCCAATCATATGCCCCAATGTGCATGGCATGTGTTTTCATGGCTTTGAAATGCCAAAAAAAGGCCTGCCACAGAGACGCGGGGATAGGCCCTGCAAAACTTTTGTAAGGCCCATCCCCGCGTTTCTGTGGTAGGCCTTTTTTTGGCATTTCTTATCCATGAAATGCATTAAATAGCATTACCACTTACAACAAGTACAGAAAAAAGAATGATACAACTATGAAAAACACTTCAAAGAGGTACTCGAAAAACACACCTACAAACATAGGAGAAATAAACTTCAAAACATGTACACTAAGAGATAAACACTTGGGAGAGAAAATATGAGAAGACAAAGATTATATTGATCATTTGGGATTTACAAAATATTCATCATATGGGATATACAAAAGGTTCTCCAAACAGAAGTACAAATTATGGTTAAGGGTTATTCCCTCTAATTCTCCTAGCTAGCTGCAAATCTTTAGGTTGTATTGTCACTCCCTTTGCATGGATGGCACATAGGTTAGAGTCCTCCAACATTGATATAAGATACGCCTCTGCAGCTTCTTGGAGAGCTTCAATGGCTATACCTTAGATACGAAGTCCAGCGCAATAGCGTTGGATCTCTTCCTTCACAACTCTTGCAAATTACCTTCGTGGAATAAGAAGCTCCACAGACTTTTGATAGTGTCGAATCTCTGCAAAGGCTCTGGTTTGCTTTCTGCGCCTTTGTGGTGCTCTTGCATTTGGGGGGATGTTGGGTTGTGATCGTTGTGGTCTACGACACGGTTGATAGTTCTTCTTTCTTCTTGGAGGATGCCTAGATGGTCCTGCCTCATCATTTACTTCCTCTGCCCAACCTTGCTCTCTTTCTTCATTGGTTGGTCTTTGTCCTTGTCTTGGGGGGAGTGTCTTGCCTTGTTGTGTTACTCGATGGTTCACGAATGTTGGGGTTTATTGACCTCCAAAATATAGCAAGAAGTAGGTGGAAGCCCCTAGGAACAAGTTGACCTTCTTGCAAACTTCATCACAAAAAACAAGTCATGCTTGCAGAGCTTACTATTCTCTATTGGATTAGAATTTTCTACAACTGGTTTACCCACATATACTAGAGACCAAGAGCTTTCCAATGAGCCAAAGAACACTCAATTTGGATAAATACACAAGGAGCTATGACCTCTGCAAGTTTGAGGTTTAATGGAGACCTTCAGCAAGGGTGAAATGAGAGAACACACACTACTTGCAGAGAGTACTGCTCTAAGCTCACAAATCCAATGATTATGAAAATTTACAGGAAGAAAGTACACAGTAAGAGCTTTCAAATGAGCTATCCAACATGTACTTTGGATATATAATGAGTGAGATACAAGCTCTGCAATCTCTGTATAAAAAAAAATAGCAGCATAGAGATACACATATGCCTCTCTTGGACTTCCCACAAGATCACGACTTTTCTCCTCTTTTTATAGCATGGGAAACTAGTCTAAAACCTTCCTAATACATCTAAATTCGTGGTAGACACTTGGGTGGAGGTATTACATAACTCAAGTGCTCAAATAAGCAAATTATTAATGGACTTTGAGAACTAGCCACATCGACCTTCCACTAGGACACCACTGCAGCTCCCTTGTGACTCAGTAATTTGACTCACCATGTTCTAGAACTCACGTGGTATTTTAGCTATATTTTATGAATAATATGAGCCTTATTGAAGTATTTGAAGACTTCCCAAAGGTATTTATACAATTTGAAACTTGTACCCTACATAAAACAAATGTTCGCAACATTCTCCCCCTCAAGTTTCAAAGGGTATTTCCTTCATGCCAAGAATATAGTTGAATCTTTGAAGCTTTGGTCCATCCAAGGATTTGGTGAAGATATCTGCAACTTGATGCTTTGTTGCCACAAAAGAAACTTGAACTTCATTGTTTATGGCCTTCTCTCGAACATAATGATAGTGAACATCTATATGCTTTGTTCTAGCATGAAAAATAGGATTTGAGGTTATATGAATGCTGCTCAAGTTATCCCCATATATGAGTGGTACATCAACCTGCACATTCAAGTCATGAAACAACTTTTTAAACCACATAACCTCAGTAGTAGCCAATGCTAAACCTCTATACTCAGCCTTTGTAGAAGATAAAGCAACAGTAGGCTGTTTCTTTGAACTCCATGTTAATGTCTTGTTTCCTGCTATTACCACATATCCACTTGTGGATCTTCTATCATCTTTGCTTCTAGCCCAATCTGCATCACTAAAGACTTTAAGGGTTGGATCAGCATCATGACTATAAAATAATCCTTCGTTCATGGTACCTTTCAAATACCTAAGCACTCTTTTTGTTGCATGCATATGAGGTACTCTAGGTTCATGCATAAACTGTGACAATACTCCCACTACATTGCATATATCAGGTCTAGTTTTTGTTGCATAAATCAAAGATCCTACCATGGATCTATATGCATTCATATCATGCAACTCATCACCTTCCTTTGCACTCAACTTTACATTACATTCCATTGGAGTAGAAACAAATCTACATTCCTGCATACCAAACCTTTTCAGCATACCACATATATACTTTCTCTGTATCAACCACATACCTTCATTGCCATACACAATTTCAATCCCAAGAAAGTATCTAAGCAAAACAAGATCTGAAATTTTAAATTCCTTTCCCAAATTACCTTTTATCTCTTCAATTGCTTTTGCATCATTCCCTGTAATCAACAAGTCATCCACATAAATGCATACATAGACACACATGTCATCTACATGTTTTACATAAACTAAAGGATCAGCATGACTCGCTGTGTATCCTTGCAGCACAAGATACTTTACCAACCTTGCATTCCATGCCCTTGGTGCCTACTTAAGACCATACAATGCCTTCTTTAACCTGCATACATGATTAGGACATTTTGCATCCACATAACCATCTGGTTGTGACATATACACTTCTTCATTTAACTCACCATTAAGAAAGGCATTCTTTATATCAAGTTGATATATATTCCATCTTTTACTTGCAGCTAAAGCCAACAAAGTTCTCACCGTTGCCATGTTTGCTACTGGACTAAATGTTTCCTCATAGTCCAATCCTTGAGTTTGATTATATCCTTTTGCTACAAGTCTAACCTTATATCTTGACACACTACCATCACTATTTCTTTTAATCTTAAAAACCCACTTGTAACCAATTACCTTTTGTTTTGATGTCTTTGGAACTAAATTCCAAGTCTTGTTATCCTGTAGTTCTTCCATTTCTTCTCTCATTGCTTTCTCCCACTTTTCATCTCCTTTTGCCTCATCATAACATGTGGGTTCATTTTCCTGCTCAACTTTTGTCATAAAAGCATAATGAGTATTCATGAAAGATTCATAAGTATACCTTTGAGGTTGCTTACTCACTCTTTAAGTTCTTCTTATCTCCAATGTAGATGCTCTTCCTTTGTTATTAGGAACCTTTGATGATTCTCCATACTCACATACATCACTAATTTCCTCTCCTTCATCATTAACTTCAACAAGTTTGAGTTTACCTTTACTTTTAACACTTGGAGGTGACTCTTGCCTTAATCTTCCATTGAAAGGTAGCTCTCTTTCTTCATCCAAACCACTTTTCTCATCACTTAAACTTCTTGTGGGATGAGGTAAGCACTCATCTCCTTCACCTGTATCTTCTTCATCTCCATTTATGACCTGCAAAATTTTCTTATCTACATACCATGAAAGTGATTCATCAAAATTTACATCTCTTGAAACAACCACCTTATTGGTATGAGGATTATAACATCTATATCCTCTTTGAGTATCTGCATAACCAATAAATATACACTTTTTTGATTTCACATCAAGTTTTGATCTCACTTCACTAGGTACATGTACATAACATACACAACCAAATACTTTCAAATGACTTACACTTGGTTTCCTTCCATGCCATACCTCGTATGGTGTCAAATGATGAACTCCGGCAGTAGGTACTCTATTCATAATGTACACACTTGTGCTAACAGCTTCAGCCCAAAAAGAATTAGGCAACACATATCATTTAGCATGCTTCTAGATACTTCTGCTATGATTTTGTTTCGTCTTTCTGCGACTCCATTTTGTTGTGGAGTATACCTGCATGTAACTTCTCTTTTGATACCTTCATCATACAAAAAATCATTAAAAGCTTGAGAGAAATACTCTCCCCCTCCATCGGATCTTTTCTTAACATATCTTCCTGTTTGCTTCTCGACAAATGATTTAAAATTTTTGAAACAATCAAAGACTTCACTCTTTCGTTTAATAAAATACACAAATGTCATTCTACTATGATCATCAATGAATGATACATAGTACTTATTACCAGCCAAGGATGCCTCTTTAGTAGGACCCCATACGTGTGTGTGTATAAGATCTACCAATCCACTGCTTACATAGCTTGAATGCTTGAAAGGCTGTCTACTCTGCTTACCCATTTGACATGCTTCACAAAGATGCACCATATGTTGCTTAGTAAGATTAGGTAATCCTTCAACAATCCTCTTCTTTGATAGCTCCTTTAACCTATGTACATTCATGTGTCCAATCCTTTTGTGCCATAGATCAAGCTCTGCTATTCGATGCATACCATAAGAGAAATAGTTTGTATGATTTGGGTTTACCTTGAATGTAAATAATCTACCTTGTTTTTGACCTCTAGCAATTAACCTCCTTTGCTTTGGATCCTCAATGAAACAACCTGCATGATTAAATCTTATTTGCAAACCTTTTTCTACCATTTGACCAACTGACATCAAATTCGTAGTGATCGTTGGCACATAAAGTACATCCTTCAAGCAATTTGTCTTGCTCTTATCCTGCATGACAACATCTCCAACCTGCATAATCTTATGTGTTGTATCATCTCCTATTTCAACATGACCTTTACATGAAGGATTATGCATATTAGAAAACCATGAAGCATCATGTGACATATGGTTAGAACAACCACTATCTACATACCATACATCACTATTGCAATTCATCTTATTTTCTACATTCATCATAAGAAGAGAATCATAATCTTCACTTTTACCTTCAAGTGCATAATTTCCTTGTTGTTTACCTCTTCTTGAATAGCCTCCTCTTCGATTACCACCTTGATTATTTTCATTTTGATAACAATCTTTGGCATAGTGTCCATACCTTCCACATATATAGCAATTGTTGTTATCTTCACTCCTTTGTCTTTGATTGTAGTTTTAGTAGCCTCTCGTACCTCTAGCGCTTGATCTTCCTCTTCCTCTTGTGTTGAAGAAGCCACTTGAAGTCCCTTGATCATCGCTCCTTCTTCCTCGACCTCTATTTGAACCTCTTCTACCTCTCTTTCCACATCTTGATGATCCTACATAAAGAGCTTGTCCTTGAGATCCTTTTTTATTTGAAGTAGAACCATTTAGATTCATCTCCTCCGTGACCATGAGAGCAACAAGCTGATCAAAGTCTGGTAATTCTCCTTTAACATAAACTGAAGTAATGAATGGTTTCCATCTCTCATCATCCTTGAGTCCGTTGAGAGTATGTTCAACCAAGTCGTCATCCTCCACATGAGCTTGAATTGATCCTAGTTGATCTGCAATCTCTTTAACCTTCAACAAGTAATCATTGACGGATGTCCTTGTATCTTTCTTTATGTTATTCAACTGATTTTTGATTCGAATCTTCCTTGCTCCTGTACCTATAGCATACAACCTTTCCAATGCAAACCAAACATCTCTACTTGTGTCTAGATCTTGTATGTGTCCTACCATTGAATCTTGAATATTTTGTGATAAAATGAATATAACCCTTTTGTCTCTTTCATTCCAAAGTCTAAACTCCCTCAATTGTTGCTGATTTGGATCCTCTGGTAATATAGGTTTGATATCCATTCCATCAATCAAACCATACAAGCCTCTACCTTGCAAGTATGATGTGATTCTAAATCGCCATGCTTGATAGTTGTTCTTATCAAGCTTCTCTATTTGTGCATGTTGATCGCCCATTGTGCAAAATACTAAACTTCCTCCTTTAACCCTCCTTTTGGATATATGTGATAAGAAGAAGTATGAGATTTACCTTTGTAATAAAGTCAATGCACCTTTCTTTGCTTGGATGTTGCTTGAGATGCTTCCTTGATATCTCCTTCTACCTTTGTGTAGTGTCGATGATGAACCGCTACTCCAATAGCTTGACATTCTTCATCAAGTTATTATAACCTTCTCCAAGCTTCAATTCCTTGCTCTGGTACCAATGTTGGAGTTTATTGACCTCCAAAATATAGCAAGAAGTAGGTGGAACCCCCTAGGAACAAATTGACCTTCTCGCAAACTTCATCATAGAAAACTAGTCATGCTTGCAGAGCTTACTATTCTCTATTGGATTAGAACTTTCTAAAACTATTTTACCCACATATACTAGAGACCAGGAGCTTTCCAATGAGCCAAAGAACACTCAATTTGTATAAATACACAAGGAGATATGACCTCTGCAAGTTTGAGGTTTAATGGAGACCTTCAACAGGGGTGAAACCAGAGAACACACACTACTTGCAGAGAGTACTGCTCTCAGCTCACAAATCCAATGATTATGAAAATTTATAGGAAGACAGTAGACAGTAAGAGCTTTCAAATGAGCTATCAAACATGTACTTTGGATATATAATGAGGGAGATAGAAGCTCTGCAATTGCTGCATAAAAAAAATAGCAGCATAGAGATACACATATGACTCTCTTGGACTTCCCACAAGATCATGACTTTTCTCCTCTTTTTATAGCATGGGAAACTAATCTAAAACCTTCCTAATACATCTAAATTTGTGGTAGACACTTCGGTGGAGGTATTACATGACTCAAGTGCTCAAATAAGCAAACTATTAATGGACTTTGAGAACTAGCCACATCGACCTTCCACTAGGACACCACTGCAACTCCCTTGTGACTCACTAATTTGACTCACCATCTTCTAGAACTCACGTGGTATTTTAGCTATATTTTATGAATAATATGAGCCTTCTTGAAGTATTTGAAGACTTCCCAAAGGTATTTACATAATTTGAAACTTGTACCCTACATAAAACAAATGTTTGCAACAACGAGGATATCATCATTGTTCCATGGTGGCTCATTTATACTTTCTTCATCTCAGGAACTCAATAAATTTGATGTCTCAATCACAACTCGTCTATGTCCGCGTTGTTTAGGCCTTGCCTTGATTGGTGTCATGATTGGGGGCTCATCATCAGATGCGGAAGGGGAATAATTTATTTCTTGGGATACATCTCTCTCTGGTGAAGCTTCATCCCCCCCCCGATGCAATGCTACCGGACTGTGTCCCTGCACCCGAGTTTCCTCTTGAAGAGTGCTTTGTGGTTCGACGCTTCTTGTGGGGTGTTATCCATGTTGGGCACTGCGTACCTTGCACATGGCCAGGGTAGACGACATGATCCTTCCTAGCAGTCTGCTTTGTGTGTGCCATTCTCTTAGGTTGTAAAGTGGTAAAATGAGGAAGGACACCTCTATTTATAGGCTTTCACTTAAGAATTGTCCTGTTCACATTTAAATGGATAAAAATTAGTTTTAAGACATTAAAAATATATTCACAAAAACAGTAGAATTTTATTTGAAGTGAAAGGGGTTATAAAAACCTTGAAAAGAATAATGCATTTTAAGATTTTGGAAACTATTTCCAAGCAGAACCCTCGCGGACTCTTTGTGCACGCCATTGGGCATGATGTACGGGTCCTGACGATGACATCCACTTCTCTCTTGCAATATCATGCTGTAACTTTCGTGTAATCTTTGCTATTCGTGACTCACATGCTCGTTCCATTACATATTGTCTAGCAAATGTCACACGAAAAAACCAATTGAAAATTTCTTCTAAATAGTTTGATTGGAGTAGACCACCCCCATGATGAGTGTTTTTAAACACCTCTAGCCCTGTAATGTGACTTCTCCATTCCTTGTGTACTAAAAATGTCCAGTGACCCATATCAATTCATAAAATATGCTCCATGTGCAAAAAGAATATGCTATGATCTGGTCAACAAGATATACACATAGTGTTTAAGACCAAATAAAAAAATGTAACTGAAACTTACTATGTAATGTGTAATGTTGCTTTCTCCCCAAGATAAGATGAATGACTGTGTAAACTCCTTCAAAGTCACTTGGAATAATTCTCATTGTGAAGCATTAGTGGAAACCAAACACATCAAATGTAACAATTGATCAAACGATGACCAAAACTTCTTTCGCTTGTTAATGAGATCAACCTGACTATCATTGTCTCTTGTAATTGAACAGAGGTCCTTCCAAAGCTCCCATTTCCCATCATCTTGACTATTCACATCTCTTTTAAAGAAACGTCGTGCCTTCTTCCCAGTCATTGAAACTTGTTGTAAAACCTATTGAGACTCACCATACTTCTTAACAACTAAAGATACGTGGCCACCATGACAACCTAGAGAATTCAAAAGATCTTCTATTTTTTGGATTGCTATTGTAGACATCTCTAGTGGTTTCATTGCAAATGCACATTCAACATGGAGCTTCAAAAGCCTATCAAAGATCCTCATGAATGCATGCAAAGTACAAAAGTGAACATTGACTACTGGAAATGGGATAATGGGGTTCCATCATTTCTTATTTTATCACGAGTCGGTTCCTGTAACATTGGACACCTCAAAAGTGATATCTCCCATTCCCTGTGATTTGATGAGTCTCTTTCATCAATTTCTTCAGAGGCATCAACTCTCATCGATGTCCTTGCAGGTTTAGACTGTCTCATCTTCTCTCATGGGCAAGGATAGAGAGAAGATGCTCCTTGTTTACAATCTAACATGCATTTTATACTCTTAAGGTCTCCACCCAAATACCATTCTACCTCAAAATCACCTATATCATCTACAAAAAGCTTTTGCCCATGTATTTGAGAAGAACACCATGAAATAACATTATTTGTTTCTTTGGGAACTTCTATATCACCTAACCACCAGATATCTCTCTCTGATTGCACACTATAAGTCAAATGTTCCCTCCCTCCTAAAGTTTCATCACTCATTGCATGGTCCATAATTTTGTTCATTAGTGTCACACTCAACCCTTTCTAGTCGTTGACCCTTTTAGATTTGACACTCATCTAGTGAACCATTGCTTGTTGAAGCTTCTAAAGATCCACAAATATATTATTGAATTTGAATTTAATGTAAGTAAATCCTTGTGTAGATAGGATTTTTGATTGCTTCTTGGGAATATTTGGATGATAGACACAGGCAGGCATAGTTTCTTCTATGAATAAATATTGTCCAATAGTACGAGTCACATCCTCATTTGAAGTTTTTTTATGGATAGACAGTTTATATGGGCATGGAAATATACTTTGAGAAATACCTTGTGATTGTAAGGCTTGCCTGAGAAGGGTGTACATTGCAATATACCCATTTCTACTGATACCCGCTTCGTCACATATTGCCTGCACATCTTGCACTGTGATAAGGTTTATTAACTTCTTTGAAAACTCAGCTTCAACAACAACTCTAATACACTTTCCTATGTGTGAGTCTAAAGCAGAAGTGATTTCTTTGGTGTTTATACAGCTATTCATCATCTTGAATTGGTCTTGTGTTGTTGATGAAGTAGTTATGTCTTGAATAAACGACCTACACAATGAAAGATTCCATTACAAATCTTCATTAAAACATATAAAAGTTAAACAAACACTCACCTTGTTGCATATATACATCGTTCGCATGCTCCACCACCTTTTGAAAGAGCTTGAAAGGATGACAATGCTCTTTTCCTATGTCTCATACCAAGTGGAGTCTCTTTCAGCTGCTGGAGATTGGCAGTTAACTTTGAAATTGTGCTTTGTTTTGCTTCAATATCGTGTTCCAAATCTGCAAGTTGTTTTTGTAAAGATATGATTGTGCTTTCTAAAGTGACCACCCTCATATGATGGATGTGATATTGTTGGAACCAATACTTAGCAGTAGCAAGTGAATGTGTAGATAATCGCTTGCAGTAACCTAATAGTCCAGCTTCACCCGCACCAATGAACTGAAGTAAAGTTGAGAGGTTATGGAATGTTGGATGGTAAGAAGATATTGGATCAAGAGGATATAGTGAACCATGAGTCCAAAGATCAATACTTTTTTCTCCAGCTGCACGACATTCATTTTGAGAATTGGCATCATTGTTGCATCGTGTATTTGGAGCAAACTCTCTAGGCACACGGACATGGATACTTGTTGATGCAGGAACATGAGGACGTTCTACTGTGAAGTTTGTGATACATGTCAACACCATCTTTGTTAATGACCAACAATATCAAAAACAAAGATGAAAAACCCGTTGGAAGGGAGTCTAAAGCATATGTTTTGCTCAAAAAATGTGTTTTCTTGTATGTGTATGGGTTAAAGTGTATTTTTCCACTGAGTATGGCTGAAAATGATGAAATTTGAAAAAAGTCATTTTTTGGGTGAAGCATAGTCACGGATTTGATGATGTGGCACTTACTTTTGGAGGGAGTTTGAAAATTATACTTTTTCTAAAAGAAACTTCAGAAAATGGGCCCAAAAAAGTGACTTCTGACATATATATTAAAAAATAGGCTCTTTTGAGTTAATATACACTGAAAATGAGACTTTAAAAAAAAATCATTTTTTTATTCAAATACATGTACGAGTTTGATGATGTGGAAAGTAGATTCTCTTTCTCTCTCTCTAGAATAAGAAAAGAGAGAGACCTACTGAAGCCTAAAAAAAAGCCTACTCTAGCCTACTAAAAAGTGCCCTATTAAATGCACTTTGTCCCCTTAAACAAGAACAAAATTAAGCTTAATCCCTAAAAATTAGGGATCCTTACAAGACCCATACAAAGCCTTTTGCAACCTACAAACATATTCTGGATGCTTTGAATCTTCATATCCTTGTGGTTGATCCATGTATACTTCCTCTTGTAACTCACCATATCGAAAAGCATTCTTCACATCCATCTGATGCAAAGTCCACCCTTCTGTTATAGCTAATGCAACAAGTGTTCTGACAGTAGACATTCTAGCTACAGGGCTGAATGTTTCCTCATAATCAATGCCATAAGTTTATGCATATCCTTTTGCTACCAATCGTGCTTTATACCTACTTTTTCTACCATCAGCATTGTGCTTTACCTTGTAAACCCACTTGCAGCCTATGGATTTCTTTCCTTGTGGCAATGGAACCAGCTTCCATGTATCATTTCCATAAAGTGTAGAAATCTCTTCATCCATAGCTTTTCCCCAATCTGCATTTCCAATTGCATCTTCAAAACAAGAAGCTTCAGCATCGTGTATTACCCTTGTCATGTAGGCACAATGACGAGCCATGTAACTATCATATGTTAATCGTTGTACAGAATTCCACATCCTCCAAGATCTTCTTGGTCTTGGGTCACTTTTCCTTGTATCATCTGCATGTGCCTTTCTAACTCCTGGAGTCTTCACAGAGGGCAATCCAAGTTCCTTATCAAGAATCTTTTTTGAACCACTTGAATCTCCATCAACATCGTCGAAACCTACACATGTTTTACGACCAGCAGAAAGCTTTTCTTACCTTTCTTGGATGTATTTGATGAATTTACTGGACTAAAATGTCCACCCAATCTTCCACTCCATGGATTTGGGTTGGAACTATTGCTTCGTGATGCATCCGGTCCACTCAAAACTTGAGATTCTACACTTGATTTTTTAGCATTTTCTTTATCATTTAGTTCAAGGTTCAGTCTTTCTTTGGCATCTGCATAGAAGCTTGACATTTCATCAAATACCACATCTTTGCTCACCTTCACCTATCCTGTGAGTGGGTTATAACATTTATATCCCTTTTGCTCAAGGGAGTATCCAATGAAGACACATTTTTCTGCTTTTGGATCAAGCTTCGTCCTCGGCTCATCTAGAACATGTACATATGCAATACAACCAAAAACTTTCATATGTGATAAGTTTGGCTTTTTACCTGTGAACTTTTCTTCAGGTGTAACTTGATGTACAACAGTAGTTGGAGTTCTATTCATAACGTATGCAATCGTATGCACTGCTTCTGCCCAATAACAATGAGGCATATTCTTCTCAGCCATCAAGGCTCTTGCTATTTCTACAATATGTCTGTTTTTGCATTCGGCAACACCATTCTGTTGTGGTGTGTTCCTGCATGAAAATTGATGTTGAATTCCATGACTTTTAAGAACGTTTTTGAACTCATTTGACATGTATTCACCTCCTCCATTAGACCTTAATGTTTGAATATACTTCCCTCTCTGCTTTTCCACCATAAATTTAAAATTCTGGAAGTGATTGAACACTTCACTCTTCTCTTTCATGAAATATACCCACACTTTTCATGTATGGTCATCAATGAAAGTAACATAAAACCTAAAACCGCCCATAGATGTGGTCTTTGCAGGATCCCAAACATCTGTATGTACTATTTCTAGCACATTCTCACTCACATGCTTGTCATGTGGAAATGATGATCTTGACTATTTACCAAATTGACATGTTGCACATACCTTTTGCATCCATGCAACTTTGAAATTTGGTAGTCCATGGATAATCTCTTTTGACTGCATTAGTTTCAGCCTTTGCAAGTTTGGATGTCCAATTCGTTTGTGCCACATCTCTATATCAACAATAACTCCTGCACCTTTTGCAAACATGGCTACATTCATTTGAAGAATTTTCACATTAAGGTGAACATCCTACCCACTTCGTTTCCTTTGGTAATCAATCTTCCATCCCATTTGTATTCTTCTACATATAACCCATCAGCATTGAACCTGACTTGTAATCCCTGGTCTACCATTTGTCCAACAAAAACCAGATTCTTTGTTATATTTAGAACATGCAGCACATCAGCAAGATGTTTTTACTTCCCGTCCTCCATGGACAATGCTATGTTCCCTATATGCTCGATAGGGTGTGATGTGTTATCACCTATTTCAACATATCCACGAACTGGCAATTTTTGCAAAGTACTAAACCATTCCGCATGACTGGTCATGTGATTTGAATCACCTGAATCAGCATACCAGACATTATCATTCGATTTTGAAACACCAGCAGACATTGTATACATCATGTGATTTTGAACCATGAACAGCTTCTCAGAATCATCTGCACGCGTGGATGCATAGTTGTTTTGCTGCCTTTTGTTATTTTGATTCTTCAACCTGCAATCACATTCAAAGTGTCCAAGTTTACCTCAATTCGAGCATCCTTTACTGTCATTACCTCAATCATTTCTTTGGAAATTTCTGTGACCTCTTTGGGTCCCCTTGCCTTTAAATTGTTCTCTTCCTCCTGCATGATTCTGTTGTTGACCTTTGTCTTGGTTACTCTTTCCTCTTCCACTTCCAAAACCTCTACCTCTTCCTATTCCTATGCCAAAGTAGAATACCTGCTCAGAACTAGATTTTTCTTGGGAGTTTGAATCCTCACCAAGATTCTTTTCTTCAATAATCAGCATAGACACTAGATTAGCAAAATTCAAAATATTTTCCCTGGTCTTTATAGAAGTTATGAACTGCTTATATGCATCTCCTAAACCACGAAGGCACACTTCCACCTTATCATCATCATCTACACTCACACCAATAGATGCAAGTGACTCACATATGCTTTTGACTTTTAGGGTGTAGCCACTTACCGACATGCTCTTCTTTTCCATAGTATGAAGTTAGTTCTTGAGTTGCAATTTCCATGCCTTTGTATTGGTCTCATACAAAGTGACCAAACTGTTCCAAGCCTATTTCAGAGTCTTGGCATCCTATTTGTGTCCAATCATGCTATCCTATATGCTAACAGATAGCCATACATTACCTTTCCCGCTCCTTGATTCCATTCCTCATATGCTCTTAACTGGTCTGTAGTCCGATTTCCTTCTAGTAATTGTAGAGAATTTTCGTTCTCTCCTTCGATGTACTTCCAGTATCCTTTTCCCATCAGCAAATTCGTCATTCTGAATCTCCAAGCACGGAAGTTGTTCTTGTCCAGCTTATTGCTCATAAGCTCACTCATTCCATCTATGTTTGCCATTTCTGCAGCAATTCACAATGTTGCAAAACACTACAAGTAGCACTTCTGCTTGAACACTGTCACACTATGACGTGACAGTTCGATCAGAAAAACACAGTTTTCGTGTATCAACAATACACGAAATTGCTTGAAATTTTGGATCTCAAATATATGAGTTTGTCAAACACGACGCAAGTTAGAGTTTCCAAAATTGACCTTGTTTTTCTGTGGGCGCCACCTTACGGGCTCGAAACGGAGGTCGACATGGCTCAGAATCCTGGATCTGACAAAACGAGTGACCCTAAAGGAATAACTCACAAAAATATTTTGAGGTCTTCTACCTTCACGCCAATTTTGGTAGAAATCTGAGGTCGTTTGTGAATCACGCTTTCTCCATGCTGTCTCCCGTACTCTTCAATGTCAGCCTTCTCCATGAGCTCTCTACAGCCACACTGGCTCTGATACCATGTCATGAGGAAGGAGATAAGGAAGAGAGCTCACACACACGCTCTCACAATCGAAGAGAAGCACACACTCAAATTGAGGCAAGGAAGAATGATCTTCTTCTTTTTCTATTACATAAAAAGGAATGTACAAAGAGTGACCTAAGAAGCAAGAATACAACAAGTGCAATATATAAAGATCAGTACATAAGGAAAAACCTAATGTCCGCAAATGAGTGAGCTAGCAAGGAACAAATGTTCCATCACTCTCGGTAGATAAATCTAATAAAGCTCAATGAAGTATGCTTGACATATACTAACATGACCAATATACATGTCAGAGAAACGAAAAACTGATATGTGTCATCCTGAATCATCACATGTTGAGCTTGATATCTCAACATAACACATCGTTTAATGTGTCTGCTCCTAATAAAAGGAACGCAAATGTGCTTGTTATGACGTAGATTACTGTGCAAAGGCCAAGAGATATATATGCCACAATCTTGGATTATGTATTATCCTCAAGCTCATTCAACACATGATGGACTGTATGATGGCGAATGAATGCAGTTACTAGAATCCTCACAACAGAGAAAATAGCCCATAAAAGTTGATGCATTACCAATTGTACTTGGAAACAATTTAGGAATGTTGATATCTCCAAGTACGAGCTTATACACGACAATTGTTGCTCTAATAAGAACAAACAAGACCGCAAGAGAAATTGATAATGCAGAAGATAGCCTCCTCAAAGAATCAGTGTATCGAAAAGATGCTAGGGGAGCCAAAACTAGGATTGCTGTAACAAGCATTACAGGAAAATAGTTATTCCACCGAATCTGGCCATCCGCCCATTCTTCTAAACCTCGAGTATGATGAATTGATTCCTTCATAGAACCAGACATTACGCGAGCTTGATTTGTGCTTGTGGTGGCTACTCGTGGCACATGAAAAAAAAAACAATGGTTAATATGCCGAGCCTCCATCTGAGAATTCCCTCTCTAAATCCCATGACCTCCCGCTTTTCTTTCCTTGTCCTTCTCGGAAAGCTCCTATTTCACCTCTGATTCCTGAAAATATGCCCACGTAAGGCCCTATGCGCCCCACTTTTCTTTTCATCTCCATTTCCTGATGCGGAAAAAAATCCCTTCACATGCTCTTCCCATGCTACATCAAATAAGGTTGTGCCTCCTGTAGATTCTTTAAGGTCTGTTGAAGCACCAATAATAAGCAAGCCTCTGATCATTTGTAAATTAGCATAACTAATTGAAAAATTTAGGTGAGTACATTCTCTCAAGTCCGAGCAATTTACTACAACACGCAAGGCAGAAAACATGTATTCAGATCTTGAGTCAAAAGTCTCACACATGAGTGCCATGTGGCACCCATGTGTGAAGCCATGTGGGGGAGGCTCACCATTATGGAGAGAGAGAGAGAGTAAATAGGTGATCACTATGCGGCTGGGCGGCAACAGAAGATCTCGATCTCCGTGTGCGAGTACGACGCTGAGAGGCGACAAAAATTGGGAAAATCGTTGGAGCACAGAGGCGACAGTAGGGAAGATTCAAAAATCTTCTTCCATTCCAAACCTCATATGGAGTCATCCCATCAATGGATTTTGAAGGCAACCTGTTAATCAAGTAGGTGGCTGTAGATACAGCCTCAGCCCATAGATAATTAGGAAAATGCTTTTCATTTAACATGGACCTTGCAGCTTCAACAATTGTCTCTAATTACAAAGCTAAGAGGTGGTTCACACCTCTTCTTAGGGGTACTCCATATAACATTTCCTTCCCCTTAGTTCCATTTTTGTCCTCAAAAATGGTATTGGAAGGTTTGAAAGAAAGAGAGAAATAATATATCACCACTCCCACTATATCCCCATGTATAGAAATACATGGTCCTGTCTCCGTGTTGTTTCCCCATATCTTTCCCCTTAAGAAGACTCTTGGGAAGGTAATCTAAAACTGGGAAACCGTCTCTGAAGGGTGCTAACCCGCTCCCATGTGGCACTATCTTCTGAACTATCTTTCCACTTTACTAGACACTCTTTATACAAGTGACTCCTCGTCCGTTTCTCTCGAGTGGGTAGTATGCTCTCATGCTCATGTGGAATAGATTGAATAGAGATAGGCTCTACTACCTCACTATCTGGAATGAGGTTGTCAGATTCACCCAGCCTTTTCTTAAGCTGGCTAACATGAAAAACTGGATGGATTTTACTATTCTCGGGAAGTTGGAGCTGGTAAGCCATCTTTCCTATTCTCTTAAGTATTTGGAAAGGTCCACAATACCTAGGAGATAGTTTTGGACAAGGTCCCATCTTCATGGTTTCAGACCTAGATGGAACTCTAAGATAGACTTGCTCTCCTACCTCAAAGTTGATATCTCTCCTTTGAGGATCAGCATAGGCTCTAGCTCTATCCTGAGCTCTCCTAATGCTGTCCTTAGCAAGTCTGAGCATATCGTTCATCTCTTCCAAGAAGCCCTTTGCAGCTTGAACTTTTTCATTCTGCAAGCCTACTGCATAAGGAGCTCTTGGATGAAACGCATACATAAGCATAAATGGACTATGCCCGGTGGAAGAGTGCTTGGCACTATTATATGCAAACTCTACTATAGGTAAGTACTCTTCCCAATTAGTTTGCCTTTCATTCACATATGCTCGAAGCATATCCTCTAGGATTTGGTTAACCCTTTCTGTTTGCCCATCCAACTGCAGATGCTCGGCCGTACTCATGCTAAGCTTTGTATCCAACCTTTTGAAGACCGCTCTCCAAAAGTGGCTAGTAAACTTCCTATCCCGATCGGAAACTATGTCTAAAGGAAGACCATATAACCGGTATAGTTTCTCTACAAATAGTCTAGCCAACTCTGGTGTCTTCACTATAGTTTGTGTCGGAATAAACCTAGCCATTTTGGTTAACCTATCCACAATTACCTAGACTGAGTTGTGCCCTCTCTGTGTCTTAGGTAATCCGACTATAAAGTCCATGGAGATACTCTCCAATTTCCCATTAGGAATATCCAATGGGTGGAGTAGTCCTCCAATCCTCAACCTCTCAGCTTTGTTGACCTGGCATTTGTTGCACTTAAGCACATACTCTAGGACGTCCTTATGAAGTCCAAGCCAATAAAACTGCCTCTTAACAAGATCATAAGTCTTGTTAACTCCTGGGTGTCCCGCACTAGGAGTGTCATGACACTCATATAAAATATGTTGTCTCATCTCAACATCTCTAGGGACACACACCTTACCTTTATATAACAGGTATCCATCATGGACACTGTAACTCTTCCACTTGAATCCTTCTTGAGTACTCGTCGATACTCCGTCCTCACTGGAAACCGGTATATTATGAAGATGGCTTCCCAAATCTCGGAATATGCAGGATCAAGCCTACATTTTCCTCTAAGGAACTCAAGTAGATTACTAGTGATCTGAGTAAAACTCAGTCCATTGAGCATAGGCATGCGGCTAAGTGAATCAGCGACTACATTAAACTTTCCCTTTCTATACCTAAGCTCATAATCAAAATCTTGAAGGGTCTCTGCCCATCAGGCCTTACGACCTTTAAGGTCTGTTTGATTAGAGAGCCACTTAATGCTCTCTTGATCAAACACTATCGTGACTTTGGCACCATATAAATAATGACGCCACTTCTTCAAAGCAAGGACTATTGCATACAACTCCTTCTCATAGACGGAGTAATTCTTTTGAGTCAGTTCTAGTTTCTTGCTTTCAAAAGCTACTGGTCGACCATCCTGTACTAAAACTACTCCTGTAGCAAAATCACTCGCATCAGTCTCAACCACAAATGGTTTGTTGGGATCTGCTATATGTAAAAGTGGAGCTGTAGCAATTGCTACTTTCAACTTTTCCATACTTTGCTTCTGCTCGTCTCCCCAATGAAAGGCTTTCCCTTTCCCTTTAATTTGTTCCGTCATCGGGACAGCAATCTTGGCATAGTTCTTAATGAATCTTCAATAGAAACCTGATAAACCTAGGAAGATCTGCAGATCTTCCAGGTTCCGTGGATGTGGCCATTCCATAATGGCCCTTACTTTTTCAGGATCCATCTGGATTCCATCCTGGGAGACTATATGCCCAAGGTATCTAACCTCTGTTTTGAAAAATACACACTTTGACTCCTTAGCAAAGAGCGAATTTTTCCTTAGCACTTGAAATACTTTTCTCAAGTGTTCCAAGTGCTCCTCTTCTGATGCACTATAGATCAAAATGTCATCCAAGAAGTCTACCACAAAGTGTCCTAGATAAGGTCGTAAAACACTATTCATGAGTTTCATGAAAGTGGCAGGAGGATTGGTGAGACCAAAAGGCATCACCAAAAACTCATAGTGCCCATATCTAGTCCTAAATGCAGTCTTAGGCACATCCTCTGCCCTAATCCTGATCTGATGATATCCTGATCTAAGGTCAAGCTTGGTAAAATACCTAGCTTGATGTAACTGATCAAATAGGTCTTCCAATCTAGGCATTGGAAACCTATTTTTGATAGTTACCTTATTAAGTGCTCTATAATCTATACATAGTCTCATAGAGCCATCTTTCTTTTTAACTAGGAGCATTAGTGATGCCCATGGTGAGTTACTAGGTTTGATGAAGCCTTTATCTAAATAGTCATGTAATTGCTTCTCAACCTCCTCATGCTGAGAAACACTAAGCCTATAAGGTGGTCTACAAATAGGGTTAGTGTTAGTAACAACCTCTATGGCATGGTCAATGTCCCCTCTCTCAGGTGGTAGCCCTCTAGGTAAGTCAGTGGGAAAAACATCTCTGTACTCAAACATAAGATCCTTAAAACTTTTAACCACACACTCATGCAAAAAAGAATAGTAGAAAGTCATGTTCATATTTACATTCAAAGCATGAAAATATACATCAGATGAGTTGTCTGTACAATGCTCCATATCATAACTATACAATAAAAACATGTCTTGTACATGTTGTGAATAACAGAGACTATACAACTCTAATGAAGAAATGAGAGGTGCACTAGGTACATCTCTCTCTCCCTGAATACAAACTTTGCTTCCATTCTTTTCAAACTCGAGTGTGTTGTTTTGATAGCTGTGTTTAAGTGTGTCTCCCAACCCCCATAGCCACTCTCTTCCTAAGACTAGATCTGTCCTCTCCATGTTCATAATTTGGAAGTCCATAAAATCTGTATAGTCCTGCATCTTGACTTCCAAATTGGATACCATAGTATCCCATATTCTTTTATCTTGCCCTTGCATCATAATACAATGTATTTATGTGCACTAGGCTGCTGGGGAATTTTTAATTTCTTGACCAAAGCATAGTTTATGAAATTATGAGTGGCAGAGTCATCTATCATGACCCATACCATGGTCTCGTATACACTACCATGTAGCTTAACTAAGTCATGTGGTCCAAACTGCGGTGACCACAACGACTGAGTCAAACAACAGGTGTGCTCTATATCCTCGTGCATCACCTCCACTCCCTTGCAGCTAGAGCTTCCGTGAATGGGAAGGATTTGCACTAGGTGGACCACCTTTTTGCCCTTTTGAGGGGCCATACTAGACTCTGGTCCCTTTTTCTTTTCTTCCCCCTTCTTGAGTGGACAGTTCCACTGTGAATGGCTAGGGGATAGGCACCTAAAACACAGGTTCTCTCTTTTGGCCTTCTCAAACTGATCTGTGGATAGTCTAGGCCCTTGTGATTTTTGTTTTTTAATAAAAACTTTATTTTTCCCAAAAGGCAACTTTTTCTTAAATTTAGTCGTACTAAGAGGCTTGAGGGGTTGATCCGTCTCCATAGGAGTGTATTGAGGACGGTTATGGTCCTCATATATCTGTGCATATTTGATCGCCTCCTCAAACGTCTTAGGCGCATTCCTTCTGACTTCCCTTTTTATGGCTTTATCCAGGCCCCTAACAAACCCTCTGGTCTTCTGAAAATCATCTAAACCCTTAAGTTTCAGAATGATCTCCCTATAGTGGGATAGATAGACTGAAAGAGGCCTGCCTCTTTGAGTAATCCTATCCCACTCATCCAATTCCTCTCCTCTTCATTCTCAGGAAGAAACTCTTTTAGGAAAAGAGTCTCAAACTGAGTCCAGTCAGTAGGGATAGAGTTCACCTCCTTAAGACTCATCCACCACTTATAAGCACGCGGGCCGAGGGAGAGACTCGCCTCTATCACATGATACTCAGGTGTGGTGCCCTTCAATTGATGTAAATCATGCCACTTTTGTAAAAAAGTGTAGATTGCATCCTTGTTCCTGTCTCGGTCATCCCCCGTAAAGGTGGGTGGCTTCAAGTCTTTGAGGAGGGGAGCTTCCCTAGAGCTCTCTCCTTTGTGCTTACTAGGAAGAGAAGTCTCTTTCCTAGTAGTCTCTAGAGGAATAGTAGGAGTCTCTCTTTCCTTCCTAGCTAGGAAAGAGGTGACACTAGTTTCAAGTGAGATCATTTGAGACTTAAGTTGCTGTATAAGAGATGTGATGATACCCAAATCTTTCAAATCTATGAATTGGTCACGAGTGACAAATTCATCTATAAGCTCTTCATAAGTGTACTCTTCCTGTGAAGGCTCTTTCTCTTCTAAGTTCTCTTCTATTTCTTGCCTTAATTCTACCTCTTCCATTCTAGCATCAGGATCCTCTAGTTGCTCTTTAGGTGGAGAAGTGGTCTCAACTACTTGTTTACCTTTAGTTTCCATGTTTAAGTACCCTTCCCCCGTTTGCTAACTAGATTGTATGAAAATGAATGGAAGTAAGGTTCAAATATGCAAGAAGAAGAGAAATATATCACAAGAGCACTTCCTCGTTACAAAGTAGAGCTGCGGAAGCGAAATCCAAGTGGTCCTTGATGCTTCAAGCCGCTGATTTTGAATCCTCGCCAGTCCCAAAAGAAAATTGGAAATGTCCGCTTGGTCCAGGGAGGTTCTCAACACCATAAACCATCCAAAACAATGCCAAAAACATGTGGGAAAAGCCCCAATCGGGCAAACTGAGTGAAACTGAGCAATTTCAGAGATGTAACAATCCTTGCCAGTCCACAAATTGCTGCCCAGCACCTGTACTTCAAGAATTTGAGACTATCCCAAGTGAAAAAAGTGGATTTGGAGTCCGGATGACGAAAAACTAGGCCCGAGAGTGGGTGCCTAGTTCCTGTTGAAGTGCTGCAGAGAGATTTTGGTGGGGCAAATCTCATCCAAATCCAACACCAATGGTTTTTATGTGAAGCTTAGGAGTGTAGCTTCGAAACGTGACCAAGATTTTAGAAATCTGATCTCGTATGAGGAAGATATAGTGTGGAGAAGTCTAGTATGTCACCGATGGAAAGTGGAAAACTTCATCTTCCTGGATGGATGACTTTGGGAACTTCAAAACTGAGGGAATGAAGCTTTTTTGAATCACCTCCCAACCCATACCCCATCTCCACAGCCCATATTACATATATACCTCATCATTCTTACAAAATCTTGATCTAACTCATGGATTTTTTTGCTCCAAAGATTAAGAAAAAAACTCGAATTTTCTCCCTCCCACGGAGTTGATACAACAGGCAATTCGCATAAACTCAGGGAGTGTCGATGGCGAGCTGCTTTATCCCACATTTGGGCGCTGCAACCGGAGGAATTTTCTATATATACAAGAGCATAACATCATATAAGTCATCTTGGAGTGGGAAAGGAGGAGCAGAGCTCTTCGTGAGCTAACGGGCGGGCGCCTGTATGTGTAATCTGCCAGCGTGTGTCAATTCCGTCAGCTATTGACTTGGTCCAGCCCTGCTCTGGTCCCTGGTCGGTATGGACTCTGATACCAATGTCGAATCTTCCCTATTGTTGCCTCTGTGCTCCAAGGATTTTCCCAATTTTTGTCGCCTCTCAGCGTCGTACCCGCACACGGAGATCGAGATCTTCTGTTGCCGCCCAGCCGCGTAGTGATCACCTATTTACTCTCTCTCTCTCTCCATAATGGTGAGCCTCCCCCACATGGCTTCACACATGGGTGCCACATGGCACTCATGTGTGAGCCCATCTAATTACAAAGCTAAGAGGTGGTTCACACCTCTTCTTAGGGGTACTCCATATAACAAAGAACTAGCTTAGATCATTGTAAAATTTTTGGATGTATTGCTTATGCTCATGTTCCCTCACAGGTCAGAGGCAAGATGGATCCAAAGGTAGAAAGGTGTGTATTCATTGGATATGACAACAATCAAAAGGGTTACAGGTTATACAACCCTACCAACAAAGGATTGTTGGTAAGCAGAGATGTAGTTTTTTATGAGAACAATTCATGGTATGAAGATTCATGTAGGAAGGTCGAATTGCCATATGACCTTGAAGAAGATTTTCCAAAGCTTGGCAGAGAACACCAACCAAAGATTGAAGAACAAAATACTTCAAAAGATGATGAAGAAACTCAGATGGAAAAAATCAAAGCATGGAAGTCTAAAGGTAAAGCAAAATTGCAAGAACTTGGACAAGAGGCAGAATCATCACAACATGGCTTAAGAAGATATATAAGGGAAAGAAAAAACCAGAAAGGTATGGGTTTGACACCTCATTAGTAACTAAAAATTCTATTTACATAGCACAGGACATAAATCAAGAGGAGCCATCATCCTTTGAAGAAGCCAAAGCAAAATCAGAATGGAAACATGCAATGAAGGAAGAGATTGAAGCACTTGAGGAAAACAACACTTGGGATTTGGTGCCAAAGACTTCATCTATGAAGGTAATAGGCTCAAGATGGGTCTATAAACTCAAGAAGAATTATGATGGTTCCATTAATAGGTATAAGGCAAGGCTTGTAGCTAAAGGCTTTGCTCAAACTCAAGGAATTGATTATGAGGAGACTTTCTCTCATGTGGCAAAGATGCCTAGTATTAGGGTTTTGCTTAGTATTGTCTCTTCCAAGAATTGGAAGATACTTCAACTAGATGTAAAGAATGCATTCTTGAATGGATGGATAACAAAAGAGGTATATATGGCACAACCACCTGGTTTTGAGAATCAAGTTTATCCTAATTATGTGTGTAAACTTAACAAAGCATTGTATGGTCTCAAGCAAGCCCCAAGAACTTGAAATTTCACGCTTGCTTCATTCTTGCAAGACAAAGGCTTTCAACCAAGCAAGGTAGATCCTTCACTCTTTATTAAAAAGAGTAATTCTGAGGTCATCTACCTATGTGTATATGTAGATGATATTATATTGACAGGAAATGATGCAGATGGTATGAAGAAGATCAAAGATCAGATGAGAGAAGAATTCAAGATAAGTGATTTAGGATCACTTACCTACTTCCTAGGTTTGGAAGTTGTCTACAAAGATCATGGTTTATTTCTCACTCAAAGGAAGTATATCAAAGATATATTAGCAAAATTCAAGATGGAGGATTGTAAAATTGCAGGTACTCCGATGAAGGTCAACCATAAATTGAGCTCACATGAAGGTGAACTCATAGAGGACATCAAATCATATCAAAGCCTCGTGGGTAGTCTCAACTATGCCACATTGACAAGGGTAGATATATGCTATAGTGTGAGTGTGCTAAGTCAATTCATGCACACACCAAGGAAACCACACATGGATGCTGCTAAGAGGATACTCAAATATCTCAAAGGAATCATAAATGAAGGACTTTATTATCCTTATGTATCTGATTTAGGGTTGAAGCTATTTTCTGATGCAAATTGGGCTAGCTCCAAGGAAGATAGAAGGAGCACTTCAGGTTATCTTACCTTTGCAGGTTCAAAGCTTATTTCATGGTCATCCAAGAAGCAACCCACAGTTGCTCTCTCTTCTACTGAAGCTGAATACAGAGGTCTTGCCATAGCTACACAAGAAGCTATGTGGATGAAGACATTATTCAAAGATCTTGGATTGGAGTTTGGAACTCCAACTATTTTTGGTGACAACATGAGTTCTATTCATTTAGCTGCTAATCCTATTTTTCATGCAAGGACTAAACACATTGAAGTTCATTATCACTATGTAAGAGAGAAGGTTCTAAGCAAAGAGATTCAAATATCATATGTGTCCACTCATAAACAATGTGCAGATATTTTGACCAAAGCATTGGATGGTACAAAACTTTGCAAATTCAAGGCTATGATTGGATTGCAGGTTATTCTTCAAGATTGAAGACCTCAAGCAAACTTGGCTTGAGGGGAAGCTATTGGAACAAATCTATTCCAAGCCTGAGTATTGGCCTGAGTTTCTAGGAGAAGTAGTAAGAGAAGACAATGTATGGAAATCTAAGAGTTCACTTGTGAACTCACCCTTGTAATTGTTTGATCCTTTACTTGATGTAAAATTAAGAGGAATCAAATTTGTTGAGTTCACTTGATAAGAATAGAGAGAGAAGCCATGAATTCTTGATTTGGAGGTTGAAGATTCAATCAATCTGTAAAAATTAGGAAACTACTTTTAGGTGAGCAAGATTCAAATTCAAATCTTGGCTCCAAAATTCTCTATATACACATGGCAATTTAGTCGCACTTAAGAGGCATCCATAAGTTGAGCTATATGCTATATCAAGTGTGGATACAAGGCACACACATGTATCTATAAGTTCATTGTAGTCTACAATCAATATACATTCATATTTATGATCATACAAGTTCATATCTTCATGGTTGTGTGAGTCTACTCTTTACTGTTATGCTTCTCAAGTTTTTTAGTCACTTGCAGAGATCACTACTCTTAGTATGGTGCATCTTTTTCAATGATTTAACTATCCACGTTTCTTTTAAAGTCTAATATATGCTCACAAAATTCCATTGCTATTGGATTTCTCAATCTTGAGTTATGGTAAGTTGAAGTCAACCCTATCTGTTCATATTCACTTCTCTATCCGATTTTCGATTTTAATAGTCATCTTGTGAGAGCTGCTTCTCCGCGTGTACTTTATCAAATTGCATGATTCAAGGCTTGTTGGATTCCGCATACTGTCTAGTACCAGTATACATAATTGCATAATCATTAAATATTAGAATCTTGAGTTACGATCATTTTTCTTCTCACTGGTCAAAGTATTGTTGCAGCCCGTGAAAATCGGGATGATGTCATAACTTGTTAAAATTCATTCTCATTGTGTGATTCACTATTTCTGATACGATTACTCTTGAAAGTTAGCTCTCTAAGTTAATTAGAGTTCTCCAAAAGGAATTCAGCTAATTGCTCCTGTGCTCAAAGAATTATCCAAAACACTAGACAGGTGTATGAATCAAACTTGCAAGTTTTTCACCTCTAAATTAATTCCACCTCATTTGTTTTGATCTATCTTTTTGAGATTGATCTTCCAAGGTACATAGGGTGTCTAACACATCGATTGGCAAGTTAAAAGGGTCCATCACATACTCTCGGAGTTCATTTGGTTGGTGTTGTGCAAGGATTTTGCAGCACCACTTCATCTTCAAGCACATATCTATCCATCTCTTCACATCATGGCCACATGAGTATCATAGCAACTAGCCCATCAGAGTCAAAAAAAAAGTGTGTAAATATCGCGATAGTGATCCCCCCTTTGGATAAAACAATCAGAGTAGTTGGGTACCACTCAAGTAGTGAAAGATTCACTTAATCGCCTGCCAATGCTTGACACTTGAGCAATGCATAAACTTGCTCATTTTTTAGACAACAAATTGAATATTTGGCCGAGTAATGCATAAGTAAATCAAGCATCTAACAGTCTGCTGATAGAGAACAGCATCAAATGCATCTCTAACATCATGAAGACTCAACCATAAACCTCTCTCCATAGGAGTGGCAATGGCTTTACAGTCTTCAAGGCCAAAAGGCTACAATAATGTGTCAATATATTTTGTTTGACACAAAGCTATTTTTCCATCAACTTGCATAGACTGAATGCCCAAATAATGATGCAAATGCCCCAAATCTAACATCTCAAATGAGGCATCCAGATCAGCCTTCATATGAGTGAGCAATATGCTTCTCATGAGGACTAGTGAGCAAAATGTCATCAACATACACAACAATGATTAGAAGCACATCATTTGCGTGCTTAACATATAAGGTGCTCTAAGTTGGATTGTTCTCAATACCATGTACAATCAAGTATGCATGTATCTTTTCATACCAATCACATGGTGCTTGCTTCAAATCATCGACGATGTCATTATTGCTTCTGGTATTTTATGTCATGGGCTCTATAAACTCATAGACTATCAAAAATTTGTGAATGATTCAACATGTGTAGTACATGATTCTCAAGCTTTGTCAGATGCAAAGCTTTGACATGCATGCTTTGGTCATATTACTTTTCCTAGTTTTCTATGCGTGGAGAAATTTGAAATGGTTTCCTCTTTGCCCAAACTTGAGGCACCTAGTAAACATGTCTGTGAAGGCTGTATTTTGGAAAAAATGCACTGTTCCTCATTCCCAAAAGATGGTTTAGTACGAGCTACTCAAAAATTGTAGCTTGTTCACAGTGATGTCTGTGCACCTATGCATACATCCTCTTTGGAAACTATCTTTACTTTGTGACTTTTGTTGATGATTTTTCCAGGCATGAATGGGTATATCCATTGAAAGCAAAGTTCAAAGTGTTTATGTGCTTCAAACATTTTCTGGTTTTGGTTGAAAATCTATCAGCATGTAAAATGGGCACCCTCCATTTTGATCGAGGGGGGAATATATGCCTTTTGATTTTAACGCATTTCTAGCTGAACATGGGATGAAACATCAGTGTAAAATGTTGTATGCACCTCAACAGAATAGATTTGTTGAACAAAAGAATATGTCACTGATGAGATAGTGTGGTGTATGAAAGCATTGCTGTCTATCACTCCATATGAGTCTTGGCATGGTCGCAAGCCATCTGTTGCTCACTTGCATGTTTTTGGTTGTTTGGCATATGCACTAGTGCCTGAACAAGAACACAAGAAGTTGGATAATAAAGGAGTGAAATGTATTTTTGTTGGGTACAGTTCTAAAAGAAAAGGCTATCATCCGTATCATCTAGAGACTAAACGCATTTTAATTAGCCATAATGTTGTTTTTGTGGAAGATGCTACTCAACCATTACTTTCATGAACTAAGGAGACATTAGCTAGCTCCAAAGACATGTATGAAACTTTGCTACCTCTTAATGAGCTTGTTTCGTTTGATGAAACACAAAATTCTAAAAATTGGATGGCTGCTATGCAATCAAAATATGATGCTATTATGAAAAATGGCACCTAGGATTTATCTAACTTGCCTCCTTGCAAGAAGGCCATTGGCACTAACTTGGTATACAAGCTAAAGTGCAAGCCTGATGGAACTATTGATTGGGATAAGGATAGGCTTGTTGCAAAGGGTTATGCTCAAGAAAGAGGCATTCATTTTGATGAGACCTTTGCTCCTACATGGTGAATGACTATTGTTCATAGCATCTGTGCACTTGCAGCTCATCATGGTTGGAATGTAGATTAGTTGGACATTAAAATTGCATTTCTGAATGGAGACTTGCATGAAGAAGTGTATGTTTTTCAGCCCCATGGCTTTGTGCATAAAGGGCATGGAAACCAAGTGTGCAGGTTGAAAAAGGCTCTTCTTGATCCCTGGCACAAATAAAGCATCTGAAAATGTAAAAGAACTAACATCCGTAGTAATCAGAATGATCTTACCAACTCCCATGATAGGATAAGAGGAGTTGTTGGCACATGTGACAGTATTCCCTATAGGGGCAGGCTCGAGTGAAGTGAAGAAAGTGCACTACGAGGTAATATGTTTGGTTTCCCACTATCAAAGTACCAAACATCTGAGTCTACTGCAAACATACATTGTTCATGAGGAGATGGTTCATTATTGCAAATAGTGGTAAATTCCCATTCTTCATTCTACACAAGATTAGCAGACACTGTTTTGGGTGTAGAGGCCTCTTCCTGGCCTCTTTAGCAACCAATTTTAGACAACTCTTTATGACATTATGATTTCCTTTACAGTATTTGCAAAACAATTTCTGCTTTTCTGTTTTCTTCTTGTCTCTGTCCTCCTTCTTTCATTGTGCAAAATTAACAGATTTCTGCTTACTATCAAAAGAGCTCCATTTACCTTTTCCCTTTTGACTAGCCAAGAAAGCTTGATCTACAACACACATAATGGACCTTTTCTGCCTAGACTGATTTTCCTACAATAGAATAGAGACCAAATCCTCAAATGTTCAGGCATTTCAATATCCTTTCATCATCAAACAAAGAGTAGAAGCAAAACTTTTATATGAATCGGAAAGACCATT
>CM035406.1:115112160-115114660 GCA_020310875.1 Ceratopteris richardii
TGGTTGTGAAATTCGTTGATGACAGGTGTACAGTCCATGATCTCTCAAATGGCGATGTTATTATTGCTTCTGGCATTTTATGTCGTGGGTTGTATAAGCTCATAGACTATGAAAGATCTGTGAATGATTCGGCATGTGCAGTTCATGATTCTCAGGCTATGTCAGATGCAAAGCTTTGGCATGCACGCTTTGGTCATCTGAATTTTGCTAGTTTGTTACGCCTGCAAAAATCTGAAATGGTGTCCTCTTTGCCCAAACTTGAGGCACCTGGAAAACATGTTTGTGAAGGCTGTATTTTGGGCAAAATGCAGCGTTCTTCCTTTCCAAAAGATGGTTTAGTTCGGGCTACGCAGAAATTGCAGTTTGTACATAGTGATGTTTGTGGTCCTATGCAGACACCCTCTTTTGGAAATTACCTTTACTTCATGACTTTCATTGATGATTTTTCTAGGCATGCATGGGTACATACACTCAAAGCAAAGTCCGAAGTGTTCATGTGCTTCAAACAGTTTTTGGTTTTGGCTGAAAATCTGTCAGCATTTAAAATGGGCACCCTTCGTTCTGATCGAGGGGGGGAATATATGTCTTCAAATTTTAATGCATTTCTGGCTGAACGTGGGATAAAACACCAGTGTACAGTGCCGTATACACCTCAACATAATGGAGTTGTTGAACAAAAGAACAGGTCACTCATGGAGATGGCGAGGTGCATGGTCAAAAGTCAGGCTTTACCACATAGTTTTTGGCTTGAGGCTGTCATGTGTGCAGCATATGTACTGAACAGGTGTCCCACTAAAGCGTTGCAATCTATCACTCCATATGAGGCTTGGCACGACCGCAAGCCATCTGTTGCTCATCTGCGTGTTTTTTGTTGTTTGGCATATGCATTAGTGCCTGAACAACATCGCAGAAAATTGGATGATAAGGGAGTAAAATGTATTTTTGTTGGGTATAGTTCTGAAAGTAAAGGCTATCGTCTGTATCATCCACAGACTAAACGCATTCTGGTTAGCCGTGATGTTGTCTTTGTGAAGATAATGTTCAGCCATTGCTTTCATGTACTAAGGAGACATCTGTTAGCTCCAAAGACATGTATGATACGTTGATGCCTCTTTTTACAGGTGGACAATCTAGTGCTGGTCCTAATGAGGCAACTTCTCAGCCCTTGCAGGTTTCATATGATGATACAGATCATTCTATTTCTGATGCAGATTTACATGATGCACTTGTTGATGAGAGAGCTGATATTGAGCAAGCAAAAACTATGCCAAAATGGTTGGTGCAGATTTTGCGTGACAGCAAATTAGATGCACCTTTGTCATATCGTACTCGTTCAGGCTCTCATAGTGCCTCCTTTGCATCAGATTGCTATGCTATGGCTGCGTCTAGTCTTTGTGATGAGAATGAGCCTATTTCTTTTGATGAAGCACAGAATTCAGAAAATTGGATGGTTGCCATGCAATCTGAATATGATGCTATAATGAATGGTACATGGTCTTTATGTGACTTGCCTCCTAGCAAGAAGGCCATTGGCACTAAGTGGGTATACAAGCTGAAGCGTAAACCTGATGGTACAGTTAACAGGTATAGGGCTAGGCTTGTTGCAAAGGGTTATGCACAGGAAAGAGGCATTGATTTTGATGAGACCTTTGCACCTACATGTCGTATGACTACCGTTCGGAGCATTTGTGCACTTGCAGCCCATCATGGTTGGAATGTACATCAGTTGGACATTAAAACAGCATTTCTGAATGGTGACTTACATGAAGAAGTGTATGTCTTTCAGCCCCGTGGCTTTGTGCAGAAAGGGCATGAAAACCAGGTGTGGAGGTTAAAGAAGGCATTATATGGTTTAAAGCAAGCACCACGTGCTTGGTATGAGAAGATACATGCCTATCTGGTTGCACATGGTTTTGTGAACAGTCCAACTGAAAGCACCTTATATGTTAAGCGTGCTAATGATGTGCTTCTGATCATTGTTGTCTATGTTGATGACATGCTGCTCATTGGTCCTATTGAGAAGCATATTGTTGATTTCAAGGCTGATTTGCATGCCTCATTTGAGATGTCTGATTTGGGGCATTTGCATCACTATTTGGGTATTCAGTTTATGCAAGTTGATGGTGGAATGGCTTTGTGTCAAACGAAATATATTGACACATTATTGCAGCGTTTTGGCCTTGAAGACTGTAAGCCTATTGCCACTCCTATGGAGACAAGTTTACGATTGAGTCTTCATGATGCTGGAATGTTGTTCTCTATCAGCAGGCTGTTGGATGCTTGATTTACTTATGCATTACTCGGCCAGATATTCAGTTTGTTGTCTCACAGATGAGCAGGTTTATGCATTGCCCAGGAGTCACGCATTGGAAAGCGGTTAAGCGCATCTTTCGCTACTTGAGTGGTACTTGGCTACTTGGGTTGTCTTATCCCAAGGGGGATTCACTACCGCCAGATTTGCATGCTTTTTCTGACTCATATTGGGCTGGTTGCTATGACA
>CM035406.1:115119660-115122160 GCA_020310875.1 Ceratopteris richardii
GACATAGTGTACATTCAATTGGAAAAGTGAAATGCAAGAGTGGAGCAGATTTGCTAACCAATGTTTTGTATGTTCCTACAATACCTAAAAACTTGATTAGTGTGGGACAGATAGTTGAAAAAGGTTTTCAAGTCAGGTTTACAAATGAAGGAGTATTTGTGGAAGATCCAGAGAATGGATATAATCAGATTGTCTCTGGTAAGAAAGAAGGTAGACTCTTTACTTTAAGAGTGCAAGGGAACATTGGTCAAGCTTTGCTCACACATGGTGAAGCAGTGATTACAGAACTTGATCTCTGGCATAAGAGATTAGGTCATTTCAATGAAAGAGGAATTAAAGCTATGGTTGCTAATCAGTCTGTACTAGGATTACCAAATGTGCAAAGTCAACATATGGTTTATAAATGTGAAGCATGTCAAATGGGTAAAGCACACAGGTTACCATTTCAAAAGAAAGGATTCAAACATGATGGAGTACTTGAGCTCATTCATACAGATGTATGGGGACCAACAAAAGAAGGATCTATCAGTGGCTCAAGGTATTATGTTCTTTTCATTGATGATGCTACAAGATGGATAACATTATATGTTTTGAAGGAAAGATCAGAAGTGTTTGGAGCTTTCAAGCATTTTCATGCATATGCAGAGAGAGTCACAGGTCAAAAGCTTAAGAGACTGAGGTCTGATGGAGGGGGAGAATACTTCTCCCAACAGTTCAATGATTATCTTTGGAATGCAGGTATTAAGAGAGAAATAACTTGCAGGTATACACCACAACAAAATGGTGTAGCAGAAAGAAGGAACAGGACTTTGGTTGAGTTTGCTAGAGCTATGCTAAAGGAGAAGAACTGTCCAAATTATCTTTGGGCTGAGGCTGTATATACAGCTACATATCTTGTGAATAGATTACCATGTGCAGCTCTGAATGGAATGACTCCATATGAAGCTTGGTGGGGTAAGAAACCAACACTAGATCATTGTAGAGTGTTTGGATCAATTGCATATGCTTATGTGCCATCACAACTTAGGCATAAACTTGAACCAAAGGCAGAAAAATATGTGTTCATTGGTTATGATGAAAAGCAGATGGGTTACAGATTGTGGAATCCTCTAACCAAACAATTTATTGTTTCTAGAGATGTTACATTTGATGAACAGAAAAGTTGGTATGCAGATCAAAGTCATACAGCTGAAGAATTTGAAGAAGAGGTAAGAAGATGTGAGAAAGGAAAATCAATTGTGCAGGTGAATAGAGATGAAGATTATATGCAAGCAAGTACATCCAGAAGTGGATTAACAAGAATGAATGAAGAAGCTCCTATATTTGATGAAGAGGTGTATCCAGAAACTTATGAAGAATGTGAACCAAGAAGGTCAAGCAGGACTAGAAGACAACCAGAAAGGTATTCTTATGATACTTCTTACATAACTCAGAAGAACTATGCATATATGGTCAAAGATGATGAAGAACCTCAGAACTATGATGAAGCTAAAGGTAAGAAGCAATGGGAAGAAGCAATGAAGGAAGAGTTTAATGCACTGGAGGAGAACAAGACATGGGAACTTGTTCCTAAACCAAATGGTAAGAAAGTAATTGGAAATAAATGGGTTTATAAAGTGAAGAAGCTTGCAGATGGAAGTATAGCCAGATACAAAGCTAGATTGGTGGTGAAAGGCTATGCCCAGACCTATGGCATAGATTATGATGAGACATTCAGTCCCGTAGCTAAGATGTCAACTATAAGGACAATCATTGCTATTGCAGCTTCAAAAGGATGGACTCTAAGTCAATTGGATATAAAAAATGCATTCTTGAATGGATACATATCAGATGAGGTATACATGGAACAACCTCAAGGATTTATAGATTCCAGGTATTCAAATTTTGTTTGCAGGTTGAGAAGAGCATTGTATGGATTGAAGCAAGCTCCAAGAGCTTGGAACTATAGACTGGTGAAGTATCTCAATGATCTTGGATATCAAAGTTCAAAAGCAGATTCAAGTCTACTTATCAAAAGAACAGAGGAAGGTACAATCTACATTTGTATTTATGTAGATGACATTATAATCACAGGTACTTCAGATGAAGGAATCAAGGAGGTAAAGAGATTGCTTGAAAAAGAATTCAAGATCAGTGACCTAGGAAAGTTATCATACTTTCTTGGAATGGAAGTTACTTATACAGATCATGGCATATATGTGTCACAAGAAAGGTATCTTCTGAACTTGTTGAAGAAGTTTGATATGGAAAATTGCAGAGAAGCTTCAACTCCACTTGAAGTTAATCACAAGCTCAGTAAATATGATGGTGCAGACTACAAAGATATGAGGAAGTATCAATCTCTTGTGGGTAGTTTGATTTATGCTACACTAACAAGACCTGATCTTAGTTATGCAGTGGGAGTTTTGTCACAATTCATGCATTGTCCAAAGGACCCACATTGGATTGCAGGTCAAAGAGTTCTCAGATATATCAAAGGAACTATAAAGGAAGGATTATA
>CM035406.1:115129660-115132160 GCA_020310875.1 Ceratopteris richardii
AATCTAAACATCATCCAACCACACGATACTAGTGTGGTATCCAACATCGGTTCTTGATGTTCTTGATGAGTAAATCTAAACATCATCCAACCACACGATACTAGTGAGGTTCTTGATGAGTTGTTACTTAAACAATGCTTCACTTGAGACTAAGTTCATGTCTATATTCAATCTTTTATGACTCCTTACTAGGAATGCAATTCTTGTGCATTGCTTTAAGTCAAAGGATTAAATTTTCGAAGTTACACTTGGAACTTGACGCTTGACTTAGTCAATCTATTCCTTGGTTGAAAGGTTCAGTTCAAAGTCAAAGTCTTATTCTTTCAAAAATTTATCAAATATTTCCGAATCATCAACACTTTAGCTTGAAGTGTTTCAAGGTGAACTTGGAAGTTACTTACTTCGTATCTTCTTACGAACTTGATGTTGAAGTATCTTGAGATCATACTTTCATCCTCCTTGAATTAAAACTTATCCTTGTAAGCTTTAATTTCCTTGAAGGTCAGATCTAACTTCAAAATCCATTCTGAGACTAAAATATAATTATCATCGCACGGTCTGATGTCCCATACCATCTTTCCAACATCAATCTAAGTATAAAATATGGTGTCCCATACCACCCTATTTTATATTCACATTAATGTGTGGATAATACTTATCCTAAAGTCTAAACATCTCTTGATAGAGTACCTTCTTTCATCAATTCAAAACGAGAATTTTGACGTTTCAGGCATTACCTCTAACTAGACTTCATATGTATTGATCCCCTCACATGATCGTTCCATGATCTTGTGCTTTCCTTTGGGAACTTGAAAACCTTTTGATGGAACATCCATCCTACTTTGCTAGGGTTTTCAAATGAAAACCAATCAGAATTCCAAGTTCTTGAATTTATTAAATTCAAGTCCAATTGGTTATACTTGACCAATTTGTAGTGACAAGAGCTTTTTACTTCTTGTCTTTAGATTCCTTTCTTATTGCAACTTTAAATAGCTACCTTGGCCGAGACTTTACAAGAATTTCTCTACTACGTAGGTCTAAGCATCTGCTCATGCTTTTTGGATTTGTACCGAAATCCCTTTAAGGATAGGCAAACATTTACGTTTTACCTTCCACAGACTTAAACACCATCTTCACGGTTGGAGACTACAAACTTGGAATATCTACTCTGTTCAAACTTGGAAGAGCTTACTATTTTGATTGCCAATACTTGGGCAAACTTCACAGTAGTTCCAACCGCAATTTTGGATAACTATGGCCAAGATTAATCAAGTCTTGTTGATCATGCGATAGAATAAAGATTTGTTCTTTATCATTAAGATCTCTTGAGCTTTTCTAAGCTTTTTGGATTACCTGTAGGATTTTTTGAGATCTTTCCCCTACTCAAGTCCAAGCACATACTAATGCCTTTCAGATTCTAAAGCTAAGAATCTTTGATACACTTCTAAGTGATATCAACCATTGGACTTTAAGTACCACTTCTGGTGGTTTGGGACTGCTAGGGAACTACTTAGTAACTACAGAATTTAAAGAATTTCTTTCTCACTACTTGGGAAAACATTATTCTTTAACGACTAGAGATCCATTCTAGTACATGACATGTGTGCATCCAATCATCCATGTCCAATCATCCATGCACAAACAATCTATCTTCTACCTTACAAAAAGTTATAAATATACATGTTCACAGGCTTGAGTGCATCATATTCCTTTTGCAAGCAAGAAGAAAATATAAATTGTGCATGAATACATTCTTTCGTATACGCATGCTTGCGCTTAATGAGTGTTTCAATATGTTTATGCCCTTTCATGTAGGTTTCAATAATTTGCATCAGGATTATCAAAAATAAAGTTACTACCATACTTCAATGATAAAAATGCATCCTACATGAAACTAGAGAGCAAAAACAAATATTAAAACCAATCATTAACTTGGAAAATACTTATCTCCCAATTAAGCTACATCCTTCCATTGATCCTCTAGAAGAGCCATTCTCCATCTCATTAGCTTCAATCTTCTTAAAGACAAGCCAACCTCTATTCTTTGATCCATGACGAGCCCATCCTTTGTTTTTGGAGGATGTATGGATGATAGATGATGCTTGACTTTGCCCTTCTTACTTTGACTTATGTACTATCAAAGTATCCACTTAGGCACCACTTAGGCATGAAAATGTGGTCTAAATAAGCACTTCAAATCGGGTATGAACTCGGGGTCAAGAAGACTTATAGAAGAATTTCAAAATTAGATTCGAAGGGTTGGTGGTGTGAGCGCATGAAAGGAAGTCTTATCAAATCCATATATGGATAGACTTCACAGTTTCACTCTGGCTTGTTTCGTCCCTCCTTTGTTCTTCTCAAGATTAAAAAAAGATGCAAGACTAAGTTCTGATTTGGTTTTGGGTCGAAGATAACTTAAGAGAAGAGCTCGGGTTTGATATAGCTTCAAGGCTCGGATCAAGCAGAGATTTGTGTGCAGAGGTAGAGAACAGATAGTAAT
>CM035406.1:115137160-115252160 GCA_020310875.1 Ceratopteris richardii
ACCAGTTGTGAGAATTGAACTCAAGACCTACCAGTTAGGAGTGTGATGGTCTAACCACTTGCCCCAAAACCATGGTTGAGGATTACTTCCTAATCCTTCCTCTTAGGGTGTGGTTCAACCATCGCATGCCTCTCATTTTTTAGTCTAACACATAAGCCCACATGTCACTTGAGATAAAGCTCTGTATTCAGCTTCTATAGAGGATAGATCGGTTATGGGTTGCTTCTTTGCCATCTAAGAGATGAACTTGTTGCCAAACATCACTTCATATCCACTTGTACTTCGGCATCCTCTTTGGATCTAGCTCAATGAGCATTTGTATATGCTTTCACTTGCAATTCATCTTCACATGGATAGAATACACCTTCATTTAGTGTACCTTTGAGATATTTGAGTACCCTTTTTGCTAAAAGTAAATGTGGAATCCTAGGTGTGTGCATGAATTGAGATAGCATGCCAATTGTGTATGCTAGTTTTGGCCTTGTAATGGTGGCATAGTTCAATGACTCCACTATAGACCAGTAAAAAAAGTAGATCATGTATTTCATTATCTTCTGTTGAAGTTAATTATATGTTTACCTTCATAGTAGATCATGTATTTCATTATCTTTTGTTGAAGTTAATTATATGTTTACCTTCATAGGATTTCTCAATGGTTTGCATCTTATGGGTCCATACTTCTTTAATATATCCAAAATGTACTTTCTCTAAGCCAAATACCATTGTCCTTGTATATGACTTCAATACCTAAGCGATACCTTAGATCTCCAAGCGCTAAGATCTTGAACTCCTTTCCAAGCTTCTCTTTGATTTCCTTGATACCTTCTTCATGATCACCTATAATAATTAATTCATCTTCGTATACACATAAGTAGACAGATGAATCACCTCCCCTCTTGTAGAATAATGATGGATCTACCTTACTTTGGTTATATCCACAGCTTATCGAATAGTGCACAAGCCTTTGACTCCATGCTCTTGAGGCTTGATTGAGGCCATATAAACCTTTCTTCAACTTGCACACATGAACATACTTGAATTTTTCTTCAAACCCTAATGGTTGTTCCATGTACATAACTTCCTCTAGTTCGCCAATCATGAATGCATTACTCACATCAAGTTGATGCATCTTCTAATTCTTTCTTTCTTTCTACAATGGCAATGATAGCTCTGATGGTAGTCATTTAAGCCACAAGGCTAAATGTCTTCTCATATTCTATTCCATATGTCTGCGCAAATCCGTTGTCTACAATTCTAGCCTTATACCTAGCAAAATTATGATATGAATGCTTCTTTATCTTATAAACACACTTGTTTCCAATTACCTTCATATCCTTCTTCCTTGGCACAAGATTCCAAGTGTGATTGTCCTCCAAAGCCTTGATCTCCTTCTACATAGCTTCTTGCAATTTTGTGCATGTGTTTGCTTCTTCAAAGCATGTGAATTCTTCAACAACCTGCCTCATGAAAGAATAATGTGTAGCCATAAATGAATCATATGTAAGCTTTTCAACTCGATACCTTACCCTATCAGATCTTGTTATCTCACCATTCCATTGATTCGGATATTTCTTGTTTGTCTTTGAGCTCTCTCCCTTCTTCCCATGATGGTCTACATTCAACTCAATCCATAGATCTTCATCCTCTTCTATTTCTATTATTTGGCCCTCATTTGTTGGAACAAGTCCAAGTGATGGTGACCTAGAGACTTGAAGGAAATGTCTAGTCTTTGTAAAGTTCACTTGTGAACTACCTCTTGTAATCTTTGAAGTCTTTACTTGATGTAAAAGTGAAAGCACCTAAAGTGGTTGAGTCCATTTGATGAGAAAAGAAAAGAGAAGCCACGAATTTGTGATTGAAGTGGTTTGAGAATCAATCAATCACTAAAAGATTGGAGATTTGGTTTACGTGAGCAAGATTCAAATTCAAATATTGGCTCCAAAGATCACTATAAATACATGACATTTTATTCAGGGTTTTAGACCTCTATGAGATGAGCTTTATGCCATATCAAAGTGTGGGGTCAAGGCACACATATGTATTAGTAAGTCCATTGTACTTTGCAATCAATATACTTTCATTTTTATGATCATTTGAGTTCATATCTTCATGCTTTTGTGAGTATATTCTTCACTACCATATCTCTCAGTTTCCTCAGTCAGATTGCGGAGATGATTTCTCTTAGCTTGGTGGATCATTTTCAATGATTTAACTTGTTCAAGTTTTCTCCTGAAGTCTACTACAAACTCCTAAAAGCTCATTGCAATTGGGTGTTTCAATCTTGAGATATGTTCAGTTGAAGTCGACTATATATGTTCATACTTTACTTCTCTGTTAGCAATCCATCAAAACAATCATTTTCTCAGAGCTTGTTCTCAATGTGCTTCATCATTTTCCATGAATCAAAGCTTAATAGAATCCTCATACTATCTACTATATGCCTACAAAAATTTCATAAGAATTGTGTCTTCGAATCTTGAGATATTAACATTTCTGTGCTCATAGGTCTGAGTACTACTACAACCCATGAAAATCGGGGTGATGCTACAACTTTCTTAACACTTTTCTCTTTATCTATTCGATCATTTTTTATGAGATAACTCTTGATTGTTTGCTTACTAAGTAAGTAAGAGTTCCCCAAAATGAATCAAGTCAATTTCTATTGTGTCCAGAGAATTGTTCAAAACATCGGACATGTGTATGAACATAAATAGCATGTTTTTTGTTCTTGAATCTACTCCAACTTATCTGTTTTGATTCATCTTTTTGAGAGTGATCTTCCAAAGTACATAGGGTGTCTAATACATTCTTTGGAAAGCTAAAAGGACCTAGTACATATCTCTAGAGTTTATTTGTCTGGTGTAGTGCAAAGTTTTTGCAGCACCACTTCATCTTCTCCAAGTTCAAATCCATCTCTTCACAATGGTATTAGAGCAAGGTTGGACAACATGGCAGATGGGTTTCCTTAATCAATTGATAAATTGGATAGAGGTAACTACTCAGCTTGGTCATTAAGGATGGAAGGTTATCTTCAAGGCAGGAATTTATATGCTTATATAGTTGGAGATGAATTTATGCCAAGTTTCAGGAACAAAGGTCAACCAACACAAGAAGAGCAAGAAAGATTGAGCACATGGTGCTCCAAGGATGCACTTGCAAGGTCTTATCTCCTCAACTCTATCTCAGATTGTTTGTTCCCTCGCATTAGAAGTTGTAAAACATCTCAGGAAGTGTGCCTTATTCCCTTCAAGTACAAAGGCGAGGAAGCATCAACTATGTCTAGACTTCACAACTCTCAAGAAAACTCCAAAACAAAATGTGACTGACTTTGTCGCAAAACGCAAGGACATAGCAGATCAATTGGGAAGCATTGGTGAGGTAATAGATGAAGAACAAATTTAAAGACAGGTCATCAATTGCTTGAAGGCAGATGACAAGTGGGAAGCATTCACCATAGCTATGGATCTATACATGGATATGCATGTACCTGATTTCAATACGCTCATAGGACAATTACTTACTCAAGAGGCCAAGCTTATCAAGAATGTAGAAAGATCCAAAGGTAATCAATCTTCTACTTTGTGTACTCATAAAAGCAAGTCCAAAGAAAACAAAGGAATAGGAAAGAAAGTGGATGATGAAGCAGGTACACATCAAGATAACTATGCAGGTAGAGGTAGAGGCAGAGGAGGAAGACAAGGCAGGGGGAGATCTAAAGACTCTCGTTCATGCTCTATTTGTGGATTAGCTAATCATACAACTAAAAACTGCTAGGGATTCCAAGAATCAAAGAGGCAGAGGCTACAATAGAGGAAGTTATGGCTACTCAAGAGGAAGGTTCAACAATTACCATGGCAACCACAACAATTACAACCATTCAAACTACCAAGGAGGCAATAGGGGAAGAAGAGACTTCAACAACTACACAGAAGAATCAAATCAAGAGGACTCATTGCTAATCATGAATATGGCCATGCCACAAGGTAAATCTGATGAGCATGTTTACTACATAGATTCAGGTTGTTCCAATCATGTGGCGAGAAATGTGGCCCTCCTATCAGATTTAGAAGATCCAAGGAACAAGCATGAGGTACAAACAGTAGATGATACAACGCACTTTGTGGAGAAAATAGGAAATGTCAAGACACCTTATGGAAACATCAACCTACTCAATAAGGTACTCTATGTCCCTACCATTACAAAGAATTTGATAAGTGTTGGGTAGATAGTAGAGAAAGGGTTGCAAGTCAGGTTCACAAGAGGAGGAGCATTTGTTGAGGATCCAAGCCAAGGATTTAGGAGAATTGCAAAAGGTGAAAAGACAGGTAGATTGTTCACATTTGAATTAAAAGACACTAGAAACATTGCTCTCTTTAACTATGGTAGCCAGACACTCACAAAATTGGAGGTATGGCACAAAAGGTTAGCACATATTGGTGAAAGAACAATAAAGAAAATTTATAGGGACCAAAGTGTACTTGGACTCCCTAACTTGTCAAAAAAACACATGATTTATAAGTGTAGTGCATGTCAATTTGGTAAGTCTCACAGCTTACCATTCATGGAGAAAGGATATATGCAAGGAGATCCCTTTGATTTGGTTCATATAGATGTATGGGGACCTAGCAAGGATGCTTCAATATCTGGATCAAGGTATTATGTCTCCTTCATTGATGATTGTAGTAGATGGACTATATTATATTTTATGAAACACAAAGATGAAGTCTTTTCATGGTTCAAAAGATATTTGTCTCTTGTGGAGAATCAAATAGGTAAAACATTAAAAAGGCTGAGGTCAGATGGAGGGGGAGAGTACTCCCATGAATTCGACTCCTTTCTTCAGGAGAGGGAATCAAAAGCGAGATCACTACAAGATACACTCCTGAGCAAAATGGAGTGGCAGAAAGAAGGAATAGGACAATTGTTGAAGTTGCAAGGCCTATGCTAAATGAGAAGCATTTACCAAATTACTTATGGGCTGAGGCTGTATCCACAACCACTTATTTGATTAACAGGTTACCTTCAAAATCACTTGATGGCAAGACACCATATGAGGCTTGGAATGGAAGAAGTCCAAGCCTGGATCATTGTAAGATTTTTGGATGTATTGCTTATGCTCATATTCGTTCATAGGTTAGAGGCAAGATGGATCCCAAAGCAAAGAGGTGTGTATTCATTGGATATGACAACAATCAAAAGGGCTACAGATTATACAACCCAACAACCAAAAGATTCTTGGTGAGTAGAGATGTAGTATTTGATGAGAATAGTTCTTGGTATGAAGATTCATGTAGAAAGGTCAACCTACCTTATGATCTTTAAGAAGATTTTCCAAAATGTGTTAAGGATAATTCTTCTAAAGTTGAAGAGCAGGATACCTCAGAAGATGATGAAGAAACTCAATATGAAAAACTCAAAATGTGGAAGTCTAAAGGTAAAGCAAAAGTGTAGGAACTTGGACAAGAGGAAAAATCATCACATCATGGCCTAAGAAGGTCCATGAGGGAGAAAACAAAACCAAAAAGGTATGGGTTTGATACTCCTCTAGTCACTAAACATTCAATCTATCTAGCACAGGACATAAATCGAGAGGAACCTTCAACATTTGAGGAAGCAAAGAAGAAATCAGAATGGATGCATGCAATGGAAGAAGAAATTGAAGCTCTTGAGGAGAATAACATTTGGGAGTTGGTTCCCAAGTCTCCATCAATGAAAGTAATAGGCTCAAGATGGATCTACAAATTGAAGAAGAACTCAGATGGCTCCATTAACAGGTATAAGGCAAGGCTTGTGGCAAAGGGCTTTGCACAAACTCAGGGAATTGATTATGAGAATACCTTCTCTCCTGTGGAAAAGATGCCTACAATTAGGTTTTTGCTTAGTATTGCCTCTTCCAAGAATTGGAAGATACTTCAATTGGATGTAAAAAATGCATTTCTTAATGGATGGATAGCAGAAGAGGTATATATGGCACAACCACCTGGTTTTGAGAATCACATATATCTTGATTATGTGTGTAAAATTAATAAAGCTTTATATGGACTCAAACAAGCCCCAAGGGCTTGGAATCATAGGGTTGTCACATTCTTGCAGGACAAAGGATTTCAACCTAGCAAGGTAGATCCATCACTATTCATAAAAAGGAGTAATTATGAATTCATCTATTTGAGTGTGTATGTAGGAAATGATACAGATGGCATGAAGAGAATCAAAGAATAGATGAGAGAAGAATTCAAGATAAGTGATTTGGGTTCACTTACCTACTTCCTAGGATTGGAAGTTGTCTACAAAGATCATGGTTTGTTTGTCACTCAAAGAAAGTACATTAAGGACATGTTGGTAGAATCCAAGATGCAAGATTGCAGGATTGCAGGTACTCGAATGGAGGGTAATCATAAATTGAGCTCACATGAATGTGAACTCATAGGAGATGTGATGGGTTATCAAAGCCTTGTGGGTAGTTTGAACTATGCCACATTGATAAGGGTAGATATAAGTTATAGTGTGAGTGTGCTAAGTCAATTTATGAACACACCTAAGAAACCTCACATGGAGGCTTCCAAGAGGATACTTGAACCAGTCCTATAGCCCAATGCCAAATGTATGTTCGACAAATAATTTCATTGTTGTTTTTTACCTATTCACCTTGAAGTATGGTCATATTGATGACCAAAAGCAACTGTTTCATGGAACTTTAGAACCCATACTCGTTGTCAAGGCCCCCCCAAAGTATTAAGAATTTTCAAGATAAATGAGGACCTTCTTCCATGTATCTATTGACAATGATTCATATTCATGAAAAGATTGTAGCCAACCGCCTCTATCCAAGATTCCATGTTGGGTGATCTCTTTGCAAGCTGCTCACTGAAACCCTACAGTGCTAAACACTAGCAAAAGTATCTCTACTCCTGTTGTATATCCTTGAGAACTCTAGCAATCGTTACCGAAGGTTTCCCATAGGTACCCATTTTTGCGAATCAGAATCTTCCTCCATCTAGAGATTCTTCAGTTATCCAAGCCATTTCATTTTTTTTTTTTGCAACAAGATAGAGTGCCCGATCACAACCATCATAGCTAACATCACATACACCAAGGTCAAGAATATATGACAATGCCAACAGAGCTATCTGCGGTGAACAATTCAGTATTTGAAGTTTGGATTCATTCTCCTTATCTACAAAACATGAAGCGAGATAGCTAAACACAGTAGGTAGAATTTCTCCCACTAAAGGGTTTTCATTGCTATACTCTCCGATCATCCAATAACTACTGCACGAGTTGTAAGAACCCTGATAAGGTCAAGGTTCCGAATGGGCTACATAAAACCTTCCCCACTTGACTAATTGCTCCAATGCTACAGATATTATAACAAGAATCACTTGAAGAATTGACCCATCTCCAATTTTCTCTTGGTCACTTCCAAGATTGCCAACTCCTTGCACAAGGCCCAATAGTCCTTACATGCATGCAATAGAAATAGAAGGATGCTTCTTTGCGCACAGCACACAACATCAGCAGCAAGATCTCGGTTTGGATCATTTATATATGCCAACATCTGGTAATATCTTTACTGAAAATGAATTCTGATTGCAATTGATTGCTAGTTTCATGGCACTTGTTGTTGTTGGAAATCCATGTTTGTATCAAACTCCCTCAGTGGATGAGGATCCTCAAATCTGAAATCATAGCCGCCCTGCCAAGAAGGATATCCGCTGGGAAACAAGCACCAAAAGTGCCTATACAGCAGGCTCGAATCCCGACTCATTGGGGGTACATAGCGCTTCACTAGAGAAGCAAGAGTATTCCACAGTTTGTATAAAGCACAACACCAGCAGGTATTAATTTTTCCAAACAAGAACATTTTCGTCACGACTTCATTCTGATGGTGCAATGTGGCTACTTCATTTAAGTATGTAAGAACTTGAGGATAACTATCCTTCCTAGCGCTACAGTGCGGATCTCCATTCTTTGAAGTGCCACAGTAGTGGGTTACCAAGCAAAGTATACTACAGCATCACATGGCAATAGAGTTCCAACTTGCCTGGGTCACAGAAAAGCACAAGAAAAGATTGTAGTAGATGTCAAAGTAATACCGCTCAGACACTTTTAAGAAGATGACCACATGTTTTCTTCAAAAGAGCACCATTAACACTATGGAAGAATGGCAAAAAAGTAAGCCCCATTCTTGTACATGCAAGTACTTTGGTCTGTTAGCCTGTGGAACAAGTAGAGATGAGCATCACTCACTTTCAAGTGTATCTTCAAACTCCTTGCGAGCCCGACTGTAGCATAAGAGGCTACTACTTCGCGTCTTCATGTTGATGGCTTATGTGTACCTAATCCCTCGGTCGAGAAAAGCTCCCATGTTAATTACTCCGAAGGGATCCATGTCCCTACAGCCAGAAGTTTTAGCTCATTATTATAGTCCCTTCCCCCCCTCTCGTTCTTCTCCTCTCACCATAGCTCACAGAGTGAGCTACATAGAGAGGGAAGGGAGAGGAGGCAGAAGGGAAAGATAGACACAGCAATAGAACTCCAAAAACAACAGGAGAAAGAGAGAGATGCCCCGTGCATGATGGGTATTTTATTACCCCCATATGCCCCGTACATCCCCCGACTTTCCCTTTCTTCATTAAATGTAAGAGATTTTACATTGTATACATGTGCTTCAAAGGCCAAGGTCAAAGAGGCACATGCCTTGGAAGGCTTACAAATCATGGGGATGAGGATAGCCTCAACCCTATACTGGATGGACGAAGGTCTATAGAAAAGGGATCATTACAACATCCAAGTGAGAATATCAAGGGGAAACTACATCCATATCAAAGGGCACATAGGAACATGAATATAATCCTGAATACAACATCAAAATTTGTTATCAGAATGGGTGATACAGGGCGAAACAAGGATCCATTCAAGGGATAATAACAATAGTCATCTATACCAAAACCGCATTCTGTCTGCAGATTTGGAGGTTAACATATCCCCCCACACTTGGTTAGTGAGCTCCTGTGAACCAAAGTCATGAAAAAACATTGAAATGCATGATATTAATCTAGACCATTCTCTCTTCTTTCCCCCACACTTAATCTCTTTCTCATCTCTCTTCTCATCTTCTCACTTCTCCTTCTCTACACTCCAATTACCACACCTTCATACACATTCTCCAAGGCTTTTCTGCCTTGTTCACCAACCCCCCACACACATTTTCCCCACTCCTCTACTCCTATTACCCTCTTACCTAAACTCTTATCACCACACACAACTCCTCAAGGCTCTTCAGCCCCCACACATACCTCATCTTAGTTCTCCACTTAACACACAAACCTCTCTTACACTTACCCACACTTTACCATTCACCCACACCCATACACACACTACTCTACCCATCTCCATTCACACTCACCATGGTCTAGCATTAACAAGCATACATATAATGATCTCAGATAAACATGGATGCAAGAACCCCCATCCAGGTGGTGGGAAGGGATATGCTTCACTCCCTTCTTCCATTCCAGCTCCACAAAATTTGCATGGGTGTCTGCATCAGAACCTGAAATTGAAGCAACAACCTTTGGTTGTGTCTCAGATCTAGATATCCGCCATGGCGATGGTTTGCTATTCTTTTCTTCATGTCTTTCATGGTTAATGCAGGTGTCTTGAGATCTCTGAGTTCATCCATCACCAGATTTTCCCCCTCAAGCGTTTGGTCAACAATTTGTCTGTTGTCAGCACTTCTTATTACAAACGGAAGTTTGGTCGTGAAAAGAAAGAAACCCTCTAGATCATCGATATGCTCTCTTATGATTCTCACTCTTCCAGCTTGGCTGATAGCTCCTATCTAGAATCTGCAATTAACGCATATTTCCTTGAAACTCACCCATGATTTTCTCCATACTCATACCTCTATTCTCAATATCAGTTCTCAGTCTCTTGTTCCCCATCATTTCTAGCTGAGGAATGTTAGCAGCTCTATCTCTTAAATCATTGGATAAATTGCTAGCTTTTTGCTTTTCTTGAGAAAACTCATGTTGAAGCAGTGCAATTTGCATCACAGAAACATCTTGTAGTTCAACGGCTTTGCTCTTCTCACTGTGCAAGCCTGTCAGTGCTGCATTAAGCTTCTCTATCTAAAGGCCCAGTTATTGTTTCTCCTCAGAGAGTAAAGATATTTCAGCAGCAAGGTTTGATTGCATAGAGTGGTATTCCTCCTTGAACTCTAGTGACTTGGCCTCTGCAGTACTCAGTAACTCACTTACTTCAGCTTTCTCTGCTTTTATGTGCTCAAGCTACTACTCGCATTCTGTCACTCTTGTTTCTAGAATACTTTGAAATTCTGAACCCTGACTTTTTTCATCATTTATAGATGCCAAAGCAGATTCAAGTTCTTTAATATTTACATTCAAAGCCTCCTTTTCATGAACTTGAACTAATAACTCTACATTCAATCATTCTTGTACAGATGTAAATTTCAATTGTAAATCTAGTAGATCATCCTCCATATTCCTGAGAAGGGCGTTGGTTTCTTCTTTCTCTCTTTTTGATGATGCCAGAGCTTCCTTGTCTTGCTCATGCTGCAATCCTAGATCAGCTATGCGCTTCTGTAAAAACATTTTGGGCCTCTGTTCCTTGTTCTTGTTCACTGTGAAGAGTTTTTAAAACACCATTGAGCTCCATAACTTGTTCAATCAGTACCTGTCTCTCATGAATAAAGACAGATAATTCACCATTCAATCTGTCTTGTGTTAATGCAAATTCAGACTGTAATTCTTTAAAATTTTTCTCTGCCTCATTGACAAGCTTGGTTTTTTCATTTCAGAGGAGTCACGGGCCTCTTGAGCCTCTCTGAGATTCAGGTTCAAATCTGCTATATGCTTTTCAAGAATATCTTGGAGTCCAACTTCCCTGGTTCTCTCTTCTTGAAATGTTTCTAATGCAGCTTGTAGTAGTTTGTCAACCTGCTCTTTGAATGCAAGTTTTTGCTTCATTTGTATGGAGATCTCCTTGTTCAAGCTCCTTTGCACAAAAACAAGTTCATTTTGCCAATCCACAAGATTGCTTTCAGAATTCTTTATCGCTTCATCTAACTCCATTTTCTCTCTTCCTAACCCTTCTGCTACTTCTTGTAGCTCACTGAGCTTTTGCTCGTGATTGCACATGCTGAGTCGTAATGACGAGATCATCTGAGATCTTACATTTTTCCTCTTTTAAAGACTCATTCTGCAAATCTGTTATGGTCTATTGAAGAGCCTGCTGGGACTCAAAACTCATGTCTCTCTCATTTTCAGCCAGAGAAATTGATTGCTTGAGGTGAGAGATCTCTTCATTGATGTCTAGTAATTGTGTACTTTGGGCACTCACCTCCTTTTGAAACTTGTTCTTCTGATTACTCAAATTGGTAACCTCCTCATCGTGGTGTTTCTACAGCACAATGATAAGAACAGTCTCTCATTTGATTCTGAATTTCCAATTTCTGAGTCCTCTACTGCAGCTTTCAGACCTTGAATTTCTTTCTCATAACAGGGTTTATTGTGTGTTACTCACTCAGGATGCCCTACATCAGAATCTGTCTTTCATTGATTTCGTTGACTTTTGTTCCAAAGCCTTCAATGATGGAATACTGCTTGCTCTATAACTATTAGATAATTTCTTGCTACCAACTTCATCCAGGGCTTTCCCTTTTGCTCAGCTGAGCACAACTCCTTGAACAAGATTAACCAGAGCATTTCTAGATTCCCCTCAGGTTGATCAATATTGCTCACCAAATTCAAGCATCCACTATTCAACATTTTCAAAAGATGATGTATTGCTTTCTTGTACTTTTTCTCAATGATTGATTCAGTATTGGCCTTGGTATCATGCTCTTGAGAAGAAGATTTTCTGCAAGATGATGATGATGTTGGGAAAGATGGATGGATGCTCCAAGAGACTGAGTAGGTACTGCTAAAACCTGCTTTGTACCATCCCTCTTTTGCTTTAGGCTTGATATGTAGACCTCCTTAGCTTTCCAATGACACCATAAAATGGCCTATGTACTTTGGAAATGATGTGTGGAATGATTGAACCAAAACAGATAGCTTTAAAACTCATAAACTCAAGAAAACCTTCTATTTATGTCTTGACACCTGCTGGGTATTTTGCTCAATATGACCAGCACAGTAGGAATTGGAAAACTTCCTTTTAGAGGTATCTAATTAGCTTAGTAATCTAACTATTCCAAGTGGAATGATGTAAAAAGATAAACTATGCTAAGAGAAATCAATTTAGCAAGTTAAGTTATACCCTCGATTTTTTAGGATTGTAGCAGATATTGACTAGTGATCACCTCGATGCAGATTTCTCTGAAATGGCCCAATAGAATCTCTTTAAACTTTATCAGCATGTGAAAAATTTAACATGAATCCAACAAGATTTGAATCACTGAATTTGGTGAAGAATTGACCGAGATATGCATTTCACAAGTTGACAGACTTTTGAGTAGTATGATAGAGAACTCAGAAATGAACAATGTGAATGTATGTATTAATGAGCACTTGTATACAAACCCATTGGCATGAAAATCATTGCCTTATGGTGTAGATAGGTGTGGGCTGTAGTGTAGGCCTCACACACACTCAGAATCACTGATGAGAAGCTCGGGAATGATGAGTTCTACCCGGGACTTTTCCATGTCCATTTTTATAAGGAATGAGTAAAAATTTGAATTCCTCTTCCGAATCATAGGGTAATTTAACTCCTCTTCCGAATCATAGGGTAATTTAACTTTCCTACATTCATTCTCATACCAAGAATCATTTTCATCAAAGACAACATCTCTGCTTACTATGAATCCCTTATTGGTAGGGTTATAAAACCTATAACCTTTTTGATTTAGATCATACCCAATAAAGATGCATTTTTCAGCCTTTGGGTCTAGCTTACCTCTTATCTTAGAAGGAATGTGTACATATGCTACACATCCAAATATCCTGCAATGGTCAAGTGAGGGTCTCTTACCATGCCATGCTTCATAGGGTGTCATGCCATCAAGAGACTTAGATGGTAACCTGTTTATGAGGTAAGTGGCAGTAGAAACACTCTCTGCCCATAGATAGTTAGGTAATTTTTTCTCATTCAACATAGATCTAGCTGTCTCAACAATTAACCTATTTCTTCTTTCAGCTACCCCATTCTGTTCAGGAGAATACCTTGTGGTTATTTCTCTTTTGATGCCTCTGTCCTGCAAGAAGTTTTCAAGCTCATTGGAGAAGTACTCACCTCCTCCATCTAACCTTAGCCTCTTCAAATTCTTCCCTGTCTGGTTTTCAACTAGTGCAAGATATTTTTTAAAACAATTAAATACCTCATCTTTGTGCTTCATGAAGTATAATACAATCCATCTGCTATAATCATCAATAAAAGATACATAGTACCTTGAAGCTGAGACTAAGGGGTCTTTGCTTGGTCCCCATACATCTGTGTGGACAAGCTCTAGGTAGTCTTCATGCATGTATCCCTTCCTTGAGAAGGGTAACCTGTGAGACTTCCCAAATTGACAAGCACCACACTTATAAATCATATGTTGCTTGGATACATTAGGTATTCCAAGCACACATTGATCCCTGCATAATTGCTTCAAGGTTCTTTCTCCTATATGCCCTAATCTTTTGTGCCAAATCTCAAGTTCTGAAAGTGTTTGATCTTTATAACTGTATAGTGCAATATTCTTTGTGTCTTCCAACTCAAAAATGAAAAGTCTACATGATTTTTCTCCTTTAGCAATCCTCTTGAACCCATGCCTTGGATCCTCCACAAATGCTCCATATTGGTTGAATCTAACCTGCAAACCTTTCTCCACAATCTGTCCAACACTCATCAAATTTTTGGTAATGGTTGGTACATAGAGTACCCTGCTCAACAAATTCTGATTTCCATCACAAGTCTTAACATTTCCAACTTTAACTACTGAATGCTTGGTGTCATCACCTATTTGGACTTGATGCTTACCTTTTGGTTCCTCAAGATCAGAGAGTAGTGCTACATTGTCAGCCACATGATTTGAGCATCCTGAGTCAATGTAGAATAGGTGGTCATCATTTGTACCTGATTTTGAAGTCATGTTCATGATCAGAAGAGAGTCATCCTGCTCCCCTGTGTAGTTGTAGTCCTTCCTGGATTTGAATCCTCCTTGGTAGTTGCCATTGTAATTATTGTTGTAATTGTTGTTGTAGTTGTTGTTGTTGTAAATCTACCTCTTGACTGTGAGTATCCACCTCTTTGGTATCCTCTTCCTCTCTGATTCTTGTAATTCCTGAAACACTCATCTGTAGTATGATTTGATAAACCACAAATGTTACATGGTGAGGAGTTATAGGATCTCCCCCTACCTTGCTTACCTCCTCTGCCCCTTCCTCTTCATGATCTACCTCTCCCTGCATAGTTGGCTTGGGAGGTAGAGCCTTCATCTTCAACCTTCTTGTTCTTGCCTTTATCTTTAGACTTCTTATCAGTGTATAGGGCAGAAGAGTTATTACCTTTGGATGTATCTCCATTCTTGTTGAGCTTTGCTTCATGAGTAAACAATTATCCTATGAGAGTTGTAAGATCTGGAATTTGCATGTCCATGTAAAGGTCCATGGCAGTGGTGAAGCTTTCCCATTTGTCATCAGCCTTTATCCCACTGATCACTTGCCTTACAATCTGCTCTTCTTCAATCTCTTCTCCTATGCTTGCTAAGTGATCTGCCACATCTTTAATCTTGGTCACAAATTCTGAAACAGCTTGCTTAGGTTGCTTCCTTAATGTTGTGAATTCAATCCACAACTGATTTTTCATAGCCCTTGTGTTGGAGGAAAAATATGATGACAAGGTTTCCCAAGTCTCTTGGGATGTCTTACAATTTCTAATATGTGGCAAAAGAAAATCAGAGATGGAGTTGAGTAAATAAGACCTTGCCAATGCATCCTTAGCACACCATGTGTTGAGCTTTTAATGTTCTTCCTTGGTTGGTAATCCTCTTGTTTTGAATGAGGGCAATTCCTCATCTCCTGAGATGTATCCATAGAGACTCCTTCCTTGTAAGTAGGTCTTCATCCTTAAATACCATGCTTGATAGTTGTTCCTGTCCAATTTATCAATAAATGAAGGAAACCCATCTCCCATTTTACCTTAGTTTGCTCTGATACCACTGTTGGGAAAGATGGATGGATGCTCCAAGTGACTGAGTAGGTACTGCTAAAACCTGCTTTGTACCAACCCTCTTTTGCTTTAGGCTTGATATGTAGACCTCCTTAGCTTTCCAATGACACCATAAAATGGCCTATGTACTTTGGAAATGATGTGTGTAATGATTGAACCAAAAGAGATAGCTTTGAAACTCACAAACTCAAGAAAACCTTCTATTTATGTCTTGACACCTGCTGGGTATTTTGCTCAGTATGACCAGCACCGTAGGAATTGGAAAAATTCCTTTTAGAAGTATCTAATTAGCTTAGTAAGCTAACTATTCCAAGTGGAGTAATGTAAAAAGATAAACTATGCAAAGAGAAATTAATTTAGCAAGTTAAGCTATACCCCCGATTTTTTAGGACTATAGTAGATATTGACCAGTGATCACCTCGATGCAGATTTCTCTGAAATGGCTGAATAGAATCTCTTCAAACTTTAGCAGCATGTGGAGAACTTCAAGTTGAATTCAACAAGCTTTGAATCATTAAATTTAGTGAAGAATTGACCGAGATATGCACTTCACAAGTTGACAGACTTTTGAGTAGTATGACAGAGAACTCAAAAATGAACAATGTGAATGTATGTATTAATGAACACTTGTATACAAACCCATTGGCATGAAAATCATTGCCTCATGGTGTAGATAGGTGTGGGCTGTAGTGTAGGCCTCACACACACTCAGAATCACTGATGAGAAGCTCGAGAATGATGAGTTCTACCCGCGACTTTTCCATGTCCATTTTTATAAGGAATGAGTAAAAATTTGAATTCAAATTCAAACTTTTGGCTCCCTATGATCAAGCTCCTATATCCTAGGAGATATTCCTTCAATCAAATAGCTAACTTCTTCCATGAATCCTTTTGGTAGGTGATTACAAAAGGTTCCAAGACAATTTGACTTTTACAAGGAGATAAAGTGGTAATTAACCACTAGCAATAGTTCCTATGCTTCTTCATGCGTGTATAGACTTCAATGTATCCATCAAGCTAAATATTTAGGCTTGTGAATTACACCAACAGATGAGACTGTTGAATCAATCCACTATTGCTAGCGTTTTTCACAAGAGCAGCCCAAGATGGGTTTCCCTGAAAAGTGGTTGCATTGCAGCACACAATCCATAGAGAGAGTCTAGCATGAGTTATAGCAACATTCATCCTTCGAACTTCAGCAACAAATCCAATCCTACATGAACTTCAAGCACCCCTCATTGCACGAGCAGTAGAAACTATAATGATGTCAACTTCAAGACCTTGGAGTCCATAAACAGTGTTAAATTCTATGCCTTCTGTTACAACCCGTCCAAGGCTCCTTCTAAATTGTCCCTTTAAAAGACTGAGCAGCTGCAGCCTTTCAGACAGCAGCAGAGACACCACCCATCATAAAGTCCACCATAAAGTTCCTTTCAGCAGGGTAGCCATAAATACAAGCTTTTCAGGCATGGAGATCGATGTTACTGCTTCATTCTTGGCCTTCATAATCTGAGTATCGTGGCGAGGCTGTGCCGCACACCTTGGGGCAGCGGGCTTACCCATGGTACTCTTGGAGAAGACGTACCAAGCCTCTCCCCAATAGGATCGCCAAATGAACTAGTCCTATAGCCCAATGCCAAATGTATGTTTGACATATAATTTCATTGTTGTTTTTACCTATTCACCTTGAAGTATGGTCATATTGATGACCAAAAGAAACTGTTTCATGGAACTTTAGAACCCATACTCGTTGTCAAGGCCCCCCCAAAGTATTCAGAATTTCCAAGATAAATGAGGACCTTCTTCCATGTATCTATTGACAATGATTCATACTCATGAAAAGATTGTAGCCAGTCGCCTCTATCCAAGATTCCATGTTGGCTGATCTCTCTACAAGCTGCTCATTGAAACCCTGCAGTGCTAAACACTGGCAAAAGTATCTCTGCTCCTTTTGTATATCCTTGAGAACTCCAATAATCGTTACTGAAGGTTTCCCATAGGTACCCATTTTTTGCGAATCAGAATCATCCTCCATCTAGAGATTCTTCACTTATCCAGGCCATTTCATTTTTTTTTTTTTTTGCAACAAGATAGAGTGCCCGATCACAACCATCATAGCTAACATCACATACACCAAGGTCAAGAATTTATGACAATGCCAACAGAGCTATCTTCAGTGAACAATTCAGTATTTGAAGTTTGGATTCATTCTCCTTATCTACAAAACATGAAGCGAGATAGCTAAACACAGTAGGTAGAATTTCTCCCACTAAGGGTTTTCATTGCTGTACTCTTCGATCATCCAATAACTACTGCACGGGTTGTAAGAACCCTGATAAGGTCAAGGTTCCGAATGGGCTACATAAAACCTTCCCCACTTGACTAACTGCTCCGATGCTACAGATCTTATAACAAGAATCGCTTGAAGAATTGCCCCATCTCCAATTTTCTCTTGGTCACTTCCAAGATTGCCAACTCCTTGCACAAGGCCCAATAGTCCTTACATGCATGCAATAGAAATAGAAGGATGCTTCTTTGCGCACAGCACACAACATCAGCAGCAAGATCCCGGTTTGGATCATTTATATATGCCAACATCTGGTAATATCTTTACTGAAAATGAATTCTGATTGCAGTTGATTGCTAGTTTCATGGCACTTGTTGCTGGTGGAAATCCATATTTGTATCAAACTCTCTGAGTGGATGAGGATCAAGGAGACAACAGCCTTAGCAAGTTTCGATTCTAATTCCTTTAGGGAATTGGCAGATACTGCATCAAATGATCTATGTGTCCCATACAGCTTCACCCATACCCTTTTTCTTTAGGGTAATTGGGGTTCCCAAAGCAAATAGAGTACTCTCATTTCCAATCCCTCTCCAATTGTAACTTCTGGCAAGGTCTCCCTTTTGATGGCGTCCATTGGAAGATTCAAGTATCCATAAGATATTCTTGGGACCGCCAGATCCTTGTTTGTTTGATAAGCTACGAGAAGCACACTAGAATTCAAAATCACCACTACTGGTTATATTCAAGCTGCTGATTCCCGACTGCCCAGGAGGTGCCCATCTCTCATTGATTCCAAAAGGTTTCCATATCTTCAGTACCAGTAAGGTCTATCCAAGGAGTAACTAAAACATCATTGCATGTGCAGCTTAAGCGTCCCTCCCTCCTCCAGATATATCCACAGGCCACTCAAGAATTCTTCCCCCATCAACTCCTGACAACAATTTTCACTTGTTCCATTGCCTCCAGTTTCCGCATCATATTCCACTTCTACGCAAGTAGATATTCATCAAATCTGAAATCATAGCCGCCTTGCCAAGAAGGATATCCGCTGGGAAACAAGCACCAAAAGTGCCTATACAGCAGGCTTGAATCCCGAATCATTGGGGGTACATAGCGCTTCACTAGAGAAGCAAGAGTATTCCACAGTTTGTATAAAGCACGACACCAGAAGGTATTAATTTTGCCAAACAAGAACATTTTCACCAGGACTTCATTCTGATGGTGCAATGTGGCTACTTCATTTAAGTATGTAAGAACTTGAGGATAACTATCCTTCCTAGCACTACACTGTGGATCTCCATTCTTCGAAGTTCCACAACAATGGGTTACCAAGCAAAGTATACTACAGCATCACATGGCGATAGAGTTCCAACTTGTCGAGGTCATAGAAAAGCACACGAAAAGATTACAGTAGATGTCAAAGTAATACGGCTCAGACACTTTTAAGAAGATGACCACGTGTTTTCTTCAAAAGAGCACCATTAACACTATGGAAGAATGGAAAAAAAGTAAGCCCCATTCGTGTACATGCAAGTACTTTGGTTTGTTAGCCTATGGAACAAGTAGAGATGAGCATCACTCACTTTCAAGTGTATCTTCAAACTCCTTGCGAGCCCGACTATAGCATAATAGGCTGCTACTTCACATCTTCATGTTGATGGCTTATGTGTACCTAATCCCTCGATCGAGAAAAGCTCCCATGTTAATTACTCCGAAGGGATCCATGTCCCTATAGCCAGAAGTTTTAGCTCATTATTATAGTCCCTTCCCCCCCTCTCGTTCTTCTCCTCTCACCATAGCTCACAGAGTGAGCTACACAGAGAGGGAAGGGAGACGAGGCAGAAGGGAAAGATAGACACAGCAATAGAACTCCAAAAACAACAGGAGAAAGAGAGAGATGCCCTGTGCATGATGGGTATTTTATTACCCCCATATGCCCCACACATCCCCCGACTTTCCCTTTCTTCATTTAATGTAAGAGCTTTTACATTTTATACATGTGCTTCAAAGGCCAAGGTCAAAGAGGCACATGCCTTAGAAGGCTTACAAATCATGGGGATGAGGATAGCCTCAACCCTATATTGGATGGACGAAGGTCTATAGAAAAGGGATCATTACAACATCCAAGTGAGAATATCAAGGGGAAACTATATCCATATCAAAGGGCACATAGGCACATGAATATAATCTCGAATACACATCAAAATCTGTTATCAGAATGGGTGATATAGGGCTAAACAAGGATCCATTCAAGGGATAATAACAATAGTCATCTATACCAAAACCACATTTTGTCTGCAGATTTGGAGGTTAACAATACTCAGATATCTCAAAGGGACCATGAATGAAGGGTCATATTTTCTTTCTATTATGTGATGCAGATTGGGCTCGCTCCAAGGAAGACAGGGGGAGCACCTCAGGATATCTTACTGTTGAAGCTCAAGGTCAAGGACAAAGCATGGAAGCGCATCAAGGAAGTGGACACACAAGAAGAAGGAGCTAGTAGGGAGCTCCAAGAAGCACCTGTCAAATTTTCAGATGAAATCCCTATAAAAATAGTGATTTTTACCACTAAAAACCATTGTAAATACCATTTTCCATTTTTGTAACTCCATTTTGTTCAAGTCGAGGAGTCCTCGAGCTTGAGGAGTATTAGAACTACCATCCTACCAATTTTCATAATTTTTAGACTCCGTTTGAGCCCCCAAATAAGCCCTAGAACCTATTTTTTAACTAGGCCGGACACTAGGTCTGGACAGGGCCAAAACCACCCAAAAAACTATAAAAAGGGCTAGAGAGCTCATTTTTGAGGTTAGCTTGTTGTAGATTTCAGCTTTGTAAAAGAGCTCGTGTATAATCGAAGATCTTCCATTGTTCCACTCCTTGCTCTTACTTTGTGCGCGTGTGTGTGTATGTGTGTGCATGCTTGTGTGCTTTCACTCACGCACTTGTGCCATCACTTGCTCACGGTCTTCATACTGGTCCTCACGTCTCCACGAATTGACATTTATGAGGTGTATCTCCTCACGTTGGTACTCACCATTGTGCTAGAGTGACACCAAATTTGGCGCCGTTGCCGGGGAGAGAGCTTGGAGGACGAGCGTGTGACGGTAAGACGTAGAGTAGCGACGTTGGAAGGTAAAAAAAAATCATTTTCAGTTCAGTTTTTGAATTTTCCTTCTTCTTCATCTTCATCATCATCACCATCTCCACCCGCCTTCATCTTCTTAGTTTTTTCCATTTTTTAGAGTACATTCACCTTGTTTTTACTTGTGGTTGTGAGCAAGAAGCTTAGAGAGGGTGCAGAACAGAGGCGCTGAAGAAGTAGCACCAAAATAGCTAAAAATCTGAGTGAACAGCCCCGGACAAGACGAAACCTGTGCCAAGTATCGTGAGAGCTGCGCCAGAGATCGTGAGTGAGCAATCAGGCAACTTGGGGTTACACAGAGCAAGGGGAAGTGACAAAGAAGTTAGAGAGGTTCTCAAGGTGAGCAAACACCCATTTAATCTATAATTTCTCAGTAAATTAAGTTTGGAAAGGGAAACGATCTACGTCAGGTATCGTTTGGTACTGACAGAGGTGAAAAGGAGTGATTTGGGGTGATACAGAGAGTGAGGAGAGGAGAGAGGAAAGAGTAGAGCATGTGTACAACCAAAACTTAGAAAAAATCTTTCCCAAAATTTGTCTAAGGGTCAAGTATCGTTTTGCTCCCTCGTTCGAGTATAGCGATACTTAGCAAGTATCGTTTTACTCCTGTGGTCGAGTATCGCGATATTTCCCTCCTTTCGGTATCGTTTGGTCCAGAGATCGTTTTTTATCAAAGATCGCGATACTCACTAGCGATCGTGTATCGTCTGGATCAAAGATCGCGTATCGTTTGGCTTAAGTATCGTGTATCGTTTATCAGAGATCGCGATACTTACCAAAGATCGTGTATCGTTTGGTTCAGGTATCGTCGATCATTTTGAGCCAAGTATCGGTATCGTTTCGGTCGAAGATCGGTATCGTTTATCAGAGATCGCGATATTTATCAGAGATCGGGTATCGCCTAAGTCAGAGATCGTGTATCGTTTTCTTCCAAATATCGAGTATCGTCTTGAGTTAAGTATCGTTTTGCCCGAGTATCGTGATAGTCAAGTATCGTGTATCGTTATACAGCGATCGCGATACCTAGTAAAGATCGTGTATCGTGGAGTTTGCTCACGATACTTGTTGAAGATCGTGTATCGCCTACTTCAAGTATCGCGATACATACCAAGTATCGTGTATCGAGTTCCTCAAGTATCAAGTATCGTGTCCTACAAATGTCGTGTATCGCCTGATTTGAAGCATTTCCTGAGAGGCCCTGTTTCCCTGTTTTAACCCCCAAAACCCTGAACTGGCATAACTTTCTCATACGAAATCCGTTTGCTGTGATTTTGGTTTTGTTGGAAAGCTCGTGGGGAGTACAACCAAAACATTGATTGGTTACGGTAAAAATAATACCAGGATTATTAGATAGGGTATTTTGAAGTTGACCCTCAGGGAAACTAGAAAACCAAGGAGTTTCAGAGGATTTTGAGCAATATAAGAGAACTTTGGGACTAGAAGCCAAGGCTTATGAACCTGAGATCTGGCAGACACTTAGGCAAGTATAGACAAAGCATTAGGTCATCTGAGGCTAGTGTCAACCATACAGCCAAGTCTTGGGCTCAACAGCTTAGTGGTTATCCTTACACACGAAGTTCAGAAACCAGTGACTTAGAAATGTCTTTTAGCATGGAAAGACCCACACGTAGCTCAGGCACTGCCTATTTACAGACACCAGAAGGTCCCTATAAGTCCCAATTGGAGTATATCAGGACCAACCAATTAGGTGCTCGCATCTATGAGGATGGTCTAAGACGATCAGTGGTTCAACTCAAGAATCCTGACCAACCCTTTGGACTTGAACACCCAGTAGTCAAGTTCGAAGAGGGTGCTTACATTGATAACGAAGGAACCATGTATGTGGTTACCAACTTACCAGATAGGACAGATGAGTTTGGAAATATCATTCCTGAGAATGAAAAAGGAGACCTGGGAGGAGAACCCAAGACCCCTAGAGGTAAGTCAGTCTTAACCAGAGTGCTCACTCGAGAATGGATTCCTCAAGATAATAAAAGCATAGAACTATTCGTGAATAGAGAAACGGAGGAAGCCTTTTGGAGATTTAGGCCAGATCAACCCAGCCCAGTAGTCACCATCTATGAATTCAAGGATCCAGAGACACCAGGGAACGTTGTCTATCTAGATCACACATCTCAAAAATTATTCTTGGTATCAGATCATGACAGACATGCTTACACCTGGCAAGGTGAATCAATTTTCCCTCCACCAAGATCTAATGTTTCCCAGGGCCTCCAAGGAGCCGGATCATCCAAGAGTCATGAAACCCAGAGGGAAAGAACTAGAGAGAGACCGGAGGTAAGCTTTGCAGACACAATGGGCAGAGACAGATCAGGATATGGAACGGAAAGACTTGAAAGGGAGAGACATAGGGTTCATAGGCATCAAAGAGATGATCATGATTTCCCATTGCCTAGACCACGAGAGCACTCAAGAACCCTTAGACCCTCTCAAGTGGTTAAGACAATGAAGAACTACTTTGATGGATTTGGAGATCCTTATGATCATGTGGCGGAGTTCAAACAAGTGCTAAGAGCTGAACAGGTTGAAGAATTATTCACCCAGTTCGAGGCATTTGGTTTGACTCTTAAGGGTACTGCCTTAGCTTGGTTTCAACCTCTAAACAGTCACAACTATAGAGAGATAGGTCAGCTGCTAGAAGAATTCATTGTGGAATTTTCCAAAAGCGGTATCAGGCATAAGACATCATCCTTGATCCACAGCTTCAAGCAGACACCCCAAGAAACAGTGCGACTTGCAGGAAGAAGGTTTAGGCAGTACTTAGAAAGATGCCCTGTACCAGAATTACCCACATCAGCTAAACAGGTGGCACTGTTTTTAGATGGCCTATTGAGCACAAAATTAAGTTCATATGTATACCTGAAAGAGCCTAGATCCATAGAAGAGTGTGTACGGATATGCATTGACATAGAAGACAACTTGGGTGAGGAGTTAGGACTATCCAAACTCTATAAGGACTCTGATAGTTCTACAAGTCATACCTCTAAAACCTCCAGTGAGATAGATGAGATAGCTGAGCAGGTGGCCAAAAAGCTAGGAGTTCAAAATAGACAAATGCCAAGGGTCACTTCAGTGAAGCGATGTTATACAGGTGGAGGAGATCACATGGCTAATGTTTGCCCGTTAACGACTCAACCCCAAGGAAACCCTAATGCTCTATATTGCACCATTGAGAGGAAATATACAAATCATACGACCCAAGATTGTCCCTATAATAGGCAGGCTGTTAGACAAAATTATCAGCATCCTTACCAGCAGGGTAGGTATCAGAATCAGTACCAACAGCCATATTATAGGCCACAACAATATCAACCTCAATACCAGCAGCAATATCAGGCACCATATAGGCCACAACCAGTCCTAGGAAACCAACCGCCAGCTCCTGCCAATGTGATCCCAGTTAAATACACGATGGCGGAGGAGAACCCTAATAGAGCATTGGTGCCACTAACCCCATTGGTCTCAAAAAATGATTCTCACCCTCATGGTTCAAAATACTTCCATGAAGATAGTCCACATGCTTATTACATAGAGTCACCTGAGCAAAGTGAGACTTCTCAGTGTCAATATGAGACACCACCTATGGAACAAAATTGGGAGCCAAAATACTCCAGTGTCATGTATACGAATCCAAATCCTAGGCCCCAATTGAGACAAGTAAGACCACAAGCCCCTAGAGGACCATGCTTTAGATGTCAGGGCGACCATTTCATTCGTGAATGCCCCCACCAACCAGCTCTGGGACAAGGGCAAAACATTACGATACAAGGCTTTTGTCCTGAGTGCGGCAAGGAACATCTTCCTAGAGAGTGTCCCAGGAATCCCTCTAGTGCACCCAAGGTCACACCCATCAACGTGGTAGGCTTAGTGGCAGATTCAAGTTCAAGTAGCAATAATGTGGCCCCTGTACAGGCAGTTACTAGGGCACAGGCTGCACAACAAGCAAAACCATCCGAGCAATCGGAGTCAAGTGAGTCAGGAGAGCCTAGTAAGAGGAAGCCAAGAACATGGAAGGATACTAGAGAGAAGGCTAATCGCAAGTGGAACAAAAAGATATCTGAAATAGAAGAAAGTCTAAAAGATGCCAAAACAAAAATAGAAGACATTGCATCTCAAAGCCCCTCACATACCGAAGCTCCATCCACTCCACCTCATTCCACCCCACCACCCATTGTAAATAACCCACAACCAGGGTCTGTTCTTGCAGATCCAACCCCAGAAGGCTTGGACATGATGTTCAAGGCCTACCAGGCTCGTCTTCAAGAAGGGCCAACAGCTGCAAACCTAGACAAGAGTTACCCAAGAGCAGATTTAGAGATTGAACGGATGAAAATGTGCATGAAAATGGTAGAACAAGCTCAAGCTATACTTGAGACTAGTCAAAAGTTCAATCAGACAAACTCTGTCAAACCGGATTTGCATTTCCAAGGCTTACTAGAAAGATTAGAGCAGTTGGTAAACAAACCACAAGTTTCTTTACCTCCACAGGCTCAACCAGTTACTGAAAGAGGAAGCTCACCACCAATGGGAGCTTATGTTCCTAATTCCAAGGATGTTGGAACACCTCCTTCAATTCAACAGTACTCTCAAGAGTTCTTGCGGGAAATACAAGAAGAGAAATGGGCCAAGGAGAAGGGTAATTCCCCTCCTATTCCTGAGATTGATGATCTTCATGATCAATTTCCCCAAGACATCCCGTCTATCTATGGAGATCAAGCAGAGCAACAAGAGGATGAGAGATTAGATTTTGAATCTAATTCTTTACAAGAGTTGCCTCATTTCACAGGCCCATGGGAATCTGAATCTCTCCAGATCAGAGCTCCCACAATATTGGTAAGAAATGAAGACTCAGTGATTCCAAGAAACACTGATGTTGTGAAGAACACTAAGGTTCAATGTCATCTCACTGTGGAAGAGTTGCTCAAAGCAAAACCTGAGCTCTGGAATCATGTGAAGGATCAGGTTCCAGAACTTGAATCCAATATGCCAAAAGTAGGCTCTAAGCAAAAAGTTTCAGAGATACCTCTCAACAAGATAGGAGACATGAGCGAAGGTGAAGAAGGTAACACTTATCTTCCGATCACCTATCAAGGTTACACAACCAAGGCAATTGTAGATTCGGGTGCTGGTGTTGCTATTGCGACCACCTCCTTGTGGAAGCAATGGGGCAAACCCACATTAAGACCAACAAGAATGAAGCTTCAAATGGCAGATGGTCATTTTGAAAGACCTCTAGGATTGCTCGAAGGGATAACTCTAACCACTTGTGGTGTAGAGTTTGAACATACATTTGCTATATGTGACTTTGAAAAAAATAATGTCTACGAGATGATCCTAGGAAGACCCTTCCTACGACAATTGCAAATAGTACAGGATTGGGGAACCAACTCCTTGTACTTACAGCACTTAGGGGTCACCACCAAGGTCAATTTGAAGGATTACACCTTCAGAGATGTACCACCCCTACAGTGGAATCCTATCCACAAAGCGAAAGAAGATTCTATCTCTGTGCATTCTGGGAGTTCACGTGATCCATCCTGGCTGCATGAAGATACTCACTTGTGGATGTGCAAGGTCGCAGAGGAAGAGGAAAAGCGTCTAAAAGCAAGAGAAGACGGAACTTCCCCAGGAGATAGACCAATAAAAGACCCAGCCTATACACCAATGATATTTCCAGATGAGGAATTTGAACCTCATGGTTGGGCAGAAATCTTAGCTACCATGGACATAGCAGTCAATGAAGAACAATGGACACCTCACTGTGATGAGGAGGGTTAGGATATTTCAGTGTTCATGTGTCAGCCCCTGTTGGAAGAGTGTGATCCTAGTGAGTTCATAGAAGAAGAAGAGAATGACGATGATCTAGAATCCATTGTGATGGATACTTACTTTGACTCAGAGGAACACTATTTAGAAGACATAGGAGTGTTAACCCAAAAAGAAGAAGAACCCCTCACAAGTATTAAAACGATAAATTCAAAGGAAGGAAGTGAAGGTAGTAAAAAGAAAATGAAAAGAAAAGCAGTGAAACAAGAAGAGGGAGAATCATTGTTTGAAGTACCAAAAAATTTCAAGAAATATGAAGTGGAAGACCGAAAAATTTTGGTACGGATGCCTAAGAGAGAGGCCATTATAGGAGAAGCATATGACAATAAAGAAAAGACCAAAAAAATTGTAGTGACCATTGAAGGGAACGAAGAACGATGTACGTACATAGGAGATGACCTCAGTGCAAAAGAAGAAGCAGAGTTGGTAGCTCTATTAAGGGAATATAGGGATGTGTTCACATGGCACTATAGAGACTTGAAAGGAGTAGATCCAAAGATTTGCTCTCATACGATTCCGATGACCGCTGATGCCAAGCCCACCAAACAAAAGCCCTACACATATAATGACAATTATGCAGCCAAAATAAAGGAGGAAATTGACAGGCTGATTGAAGCTGGATTCATCTATGAGATTGAGCACACTGAATGGGTGTCCCCCATTGTAGTAGTGCCCAAGAAGAATGGGAAATTGCGAGTGTGCATTAACCTTAAAAAAGTTAATGCCGCTACGATCAGAGATAGTTATCCACTTCCAATCACCGAACATCTATTGGAGCGTGTTGCAGGCAAGGAAGTTTATAGCTTCCTTGATGGATTTTCAGGTTACAACCAAGTAGCCATTGCCCCCGGCCTTTGCCACAGAATGGGGAATCTTTGCATTTTGTGTGATGCCATTTGGGCTCACCAATGCACTTGCAACATTCCAAAGGCTCATGTGTCATGTCTTCAAAGAGTTCTTGCGAAAGAGCTTAGAAGTATATGTGGATGGTTTATGCGCTCATTCCCAAGAAAGAAGTTACCACATCCCTGAGCTCAGACAAATCTTCAACAAGTGTAGAGATTATCGAGTGTGTCTGAACCCAGAGAAGTGTGTGTTCATGGTACGACAAGGTAAGATCTTGGGTCACATTGTTTCTAAGAATGGAATTTCAACAGATGAAGACAAAGTAAGAGCAATAGCAGAGCTGCCCAGGCCAAGGAATGTTAAAGAGGTACAAGCCTTTATGGGCCATTGTGGATATTACCGTAGATTTATCCACATGTATGCCATCATAGCTAAACCTCTTTATGGGTTGTTAACAAATTTTGAGTGGAACAAGGAATGCGAGAATTCCTTCAACGAGCTGAAAAGACGTTTGTGCACGGCACCAATATTGACTAATCCGGATTGGAGCAAACCCTTTCATGTCCATGTAGATGCCTCCAATCATGCAATAGGATGTGTGCTAGCACAACCCACAGGTGAAGGAAACCTAGATTTGCCGATAGCATATGCTAGTAGGCAATTAAATGCAGCTGAACGAAATTATACCACAACGGAGAGAGAAGGCTTAGGTATGGTATATGCTGTGAAGAAGTTTAGACACTATCTATTGGCCAATAAGTTCAAGTTTTTCACTGATCATCAAGCTTTACTATATTTGGTCAATAAACCTTGCAATACAGGCCGCTTAGTAAGATGGTTCCTCTTACTAATGGAATACGACTTTGAAGTTGTTGTCAGGAAAGGTAGAACCCATCTTAGGGCAGACCATCTTTCTCGCATCACTTCAGGAGAGCCACCGCAAGGAGTGTCTGATGAATTGCCCGATGCTTATCTGTTCAATTTAGAAGTTGTTCCTAAATGGGCAAATAAGTTGGTACCAGTCCTAACCTTCGGTCCTGCAAATAAGAATGTGAAAACAAGCAAAGAAGAAATTGTAAAATCACAAAAGTATCAAATATTGGCCGGAAGTATGTACAAGCAAGATACCGAGGGCGTATTAGCTTGTTGTGTTGAGGACGATGAACATACTAGTTGGTTGCAACAAGCCCATGAGGGATTGCTAGGAAATCACTACCCTAAACAACGAACATTGCAGAATCTAAAACGTTTAGGAGTGTATTGGCCTAGCATGGACAAAGAAATACAGGAGTGGATCCAGAATTGTCCAGTGTGCTAGAAGAGACCCCCAGTGGAGCATGCCACTCTTCATCACGTGTCATTAATTCCAGATTGGAGCGCTCCATTGGTAGAATTTATGAGATCAGGAACACTAACGAACGAGGCTAGTCTATCAAGAAGAAGAAGCATGGAGCAAGAGACTCAAGACTATGCCTTGGTAGGAGACAACTTATATCGAAGAGGCAAGGATGGTTACCTAAGATTGTGCGTTCATGAATCAGACTATTTGAAAGTCTTAGAAACTGCACACAGCGGTGCTGCAGGTGGACACTTTGGGCCTGACAGAGTAATTAAGACCATTTTATTCTCAGGACTTTGGTGGCCCACTCTTCATATGGATGCACATACTTATGTGAAGAAATGTGACACATGCCAACGTGCCCAATATCCGATAAGAAAAGATGAGATGCCTTTAAGGCCAATGATGGGAGGGCGCGCATTCTCGAAGTGGGGCATAGACTTTGTTGGTCCTATTAACCCCCCAGCTAGAAACTCCCATGCAGAATACATTATTGTAGCCACAGATTACCTTACAAAGTGGGTGGAAGTAAAAGCCACGACAAAGAATGATGCTCAAACGACGGCTAAGTTCTTATTCGAAAATGTGTTCACTAGATATGGGTTACCAATAGAGTTGGTTAGTGATAGAGGTACGCACTTCTTGAACGAGGTCATTGAACATCTCCTTCAAGAATTCATGGTGATACACAAGAAGTCTGCCCCTTATCACCCATAGGCCAACGGACAGGCCGAGAGCACGAATAAGATCCTATGTAACGTATTAACAAAACTGGTAAATAATAAACGCTCTGATTGGGACAAACAACTTCATCATGCTGTTTGGGCATACGGAGTGGCCTACAAAACGGTACTCAATGCTACCCCATTTCAGATGGTCTTTGGACAGAATGCCGTGCTACCATTGGACTTCCTAATCCCAGCCTTGAAAGTAGCACAAGAGCATGAGTGGAATGGACACGAGTTGTCCCCCAGGATCTTTGATCTAGAACGCTTAGGTGAGACGAGGCTACGAGCAGCAGCAGGCATCTATGCTGCAAAGAAACGGCAAAAGGCATACTTTGATGCCCATGTGAAGGACAAAGGGTTGAAAGAAGGAGATCTGGTGCTGGTTTATACGCTAAAGCAACATGCCCGCAAATTGGAGAAATGAGGATATGGACCCATGATCATTAATAGACTCTCCACTAGCGACGTAGTTCAATTGGCTACTTTAGAAGGTGATATCCTACCAAACTATATTAGTGGATGCCGAGTCAAGCTATATCAAGAACCTCTTACAGAGGAAATGCTCATGAGACTCAACACTGCTAAGAAGCGAAAAGAAGAGGAGTTAAGGGTTAGAGAAGAAGCACAAGCAGAGGCGAGAGAGCGCATCAGAAGAAATAAGCTACGGCGGCTAGGCCTAGATGTCAACACAAAAGCTCCAAAATATCACATGGACATGTGCCAAAAATCGGGCATAACTACTTCTCAAATAATTGATCGACGGCCCTTTGTGACTATAGAGGTAGGACGAGGAAAGAGTGTAAAGACTGTGAGAGCATTAGTTGATTCAGGTGCAGCAACTAGTGCAGTTCGACTTTCATACTGCCAAGACCTGCAATTGGACATCAAGCCCATAGAAGCCTATCTCATAGGATTAGGAGGCATGGAAACCCCCTGTTTGGGCGAGGTGGAACTTCCCATCTACCTTCAAGGTGTTCCAATAAAAGTCAAAATGCTAGTGTGTCACGATGAGGACCTCACAGAGCCACTTGTCTTGGGTCAAGATTGGATTTACGACCATGCTGTCAACTTGAACCTAAGAAGTCAACTTCTTCATGTTTGGGCACATGAACAATGCATTACATTAGAATTGGAGAATTGCATGGCTACTGACCAAGACACCACACGCTCTCTTCTTTCCTCTAAGGCTAATCTTCTCGAACAAGATGTTGTAAATGTCAAAAGATCTATGATCCAGACAGACACAATCCTGGAAGGACAGCCGCAAAGGCAAGAAGAACCTTCTTCTTTTTCAAAGAGTAAAGCATCCACATTAGTTCAACCTCAGAAGCAAACAAAACAGTGCAAGATAGCCAGTCTATTAAATAGACAAAGAGCCTTCAAGAAGAAAAAAATTATGGGCATGAAGCAGATCTGGGTAAAGAAAGGAGTGCAACCATCGACGTTTCCTCAAAGATTCCCACCCAACCAGATCGACCATGAAAAAAGAAGAACCAAGCACCTACGACAGGCTCAAGCACGACGAATCCAACAAATTTGGGTACCGAAGCTATCAAAGAAGGTCGACCACAATCATGTACAAATTTGGGTGCCTAAAAAATTAGCTACAGCTCAACACGGGCGATTACAGATGTGGGTACCCAAGAAGCTCTTACATACACAACGGCCTATGCTCCCCACCATGCAAAAGGTCTCAACAAAGAAGCCAAGGAAAGCAAAGGGTAAGAACAAAACACAAAGAACAAACGAAGATACACTCAACCCTTCTGCAAAAGTAAGCAGGCAATCATCAAGGATATGGGTTTGGAAGCCAAAAGCACCAACAACAACCACAGAACCAAAAGGCCAAACACACGGGATACCAAAGTTTGGAAAGCATCCAAAGATGAAGTGGCCTGAGGTGATCTCTACAGTACCAAACCCTATTCCAAAATGGGTTCCAATCCGGAGGATTACATCATTTCGAGATCCAATAGACACCTCCAATCAAAGAATTCATCAAGTATACAAGTAACACCAAAAGCCTCGACCAGCAGCAACCATGTGCCTTTGGCATAACCCAGTCGTTTGCACCATTCAGGTCATGCATTTCCAAAGTATGCATCAATATGATACATTAGGAAACCTCTTCGTCAGCATACCCTTGAGCACTTAGCTCAAGACCCAATCTCTTGCACCATACTTCTTGCCATGCATTTTCCAAGTACGCATATGTAGGGCCACATTACAAGGCCATGCACAAGGCACATATTTTGTTCAACCCATGCACTAATGCACTTACCCACCATTCATTATGGGTTACAAGTACTTGGCATGAAAACTATGAAAAGCCATCTTGGGAAGAACCAGACGACATCAAGTTGACAACAACAAGAGCAAGGAAGCCATCCACCACCGAGAGTTGCTCACAATCAACATTGACCACCTCCTTCGAGCAGCTAGCAGTTTTGGAAAACTCACAAATGCACCATCCAGATGGAATACAAGGCAGAAGTACGTATAAAGCGACTACAAACTGCAAGAGATAGCAGTGGCAAAGTAAGGAACTGGACAAACGACCAGACTACATTGGGAAAATGGATCACCCCTGGTGGACGCAAAGGACGCTACCTCTCAACGTACTACATGAAACGACCACTACAACAAGGGTCTGTCAGGGACGACAGACTCAAGAGGGGGGGGAGTGTTGAAGCTCAAGGTCAAGGACAAAGCATGGAAGCGCATCAAGGAAGTGGACACACAAGAAGAAGGAGCTAGTAGGGAGCTCCAAGAAGCACCTGTCAAATTTTCAGATGAAATCCCTATAAAAATAGTGATTTTTACCACTAAAAACCATTGTAAATACCATTTTCCATTTTTGTAACTCCATTTTGTTCAAGCCGAGGAGTCCTCGAGCTTGAGGAGTATTAGAACTACCATCCTACCAATTTTCGTAATTTTTAGACTCCGTTTGAGCCCCCAAATAAGCCCTAGAACCTATTTTTTAACTAGGCCGGACACTAGGTCTGGACAGGGCCAAAACCACCCAAAAAACTATAAAAAGGGCTAGAGAGCTCATTTTTGAGGTTAGCTTGTTGTAGATTTCAGCTTTGTAAAAGAGCTCGTGTATAATCGAAGATCTTCCATTGTTCCACTCCTTGCTCTTACTTTGTGCGCGTGTGTGTGTATGTGTGTGCATGCTTGTGTGCTTTCACTCACGCACTTGTGCCATCACTTGCTCAAGGTCTTCATACCGGTCCTCACGTCTCCACGGATTGACATTTATGAGGTGTATCTCCTCACGTTGGTACTCACCATTGTGCTAGAGTGACACTTACCTTTGCGGGTTCAAAACTTGTCTCATGTTCATCCAAGAAGCAACCCACAATTGCACTCTCTTCCACTGAAGCTGAATACAGAGGTCTTGCCATAGCTACTCAAGAAGCAATGTGGATGAAGACACTATTCATAGATCTTGGTTTGGAGATTGGAACTCCAAGTATCTTTGGTGACAATATGAGCTCCATTCACTTGGCCACCAATCCAATTTTTCATGCAAGGACTAAACATATTGAAGTACATTATCATTATGTAAGAGAGAAGATTGTGAGCAAGGAAATTTAGTTAACTTATGTGTCCACTCATCAACAATGTGCACATATTCTAACCAAATCATTGGATGGTACAAAGCTTTGCAAATTCAAGGCTATGATTGGTTTGCAGGTAATCTTGGAAGATTTAAGACCTCAAGATCACTTGACTTGAGGGGGAGCTATTGGAACAAGTCCATGGCAAGTCCAAGTGATGGCTTGAGTCATCAAAAGACCTAGAGACTTGAAGGAAATGTCTAGCCTTTGTAAAGTTCACTTGTGAACTACCTCTTGTAAATTTTGAAGTCTTCACTTGATGTAAAAGTGAAAGCACCTAAAGTGGTTGATTCCACTTGATGAAAAAAGGAAAGAGAAGCCACGAATTTTTTATTGAAGTGGTTGGAGAATCAATCAATCACTAAAAGGTTGGAGATTTGGTTTAGGTGAGCAAGATTCAAATTCAAATCTTGGCTCCAAAGATCACTATAAATACATGACATTTTAGTCGTAGTTTTAGACCTCTATGAGCTGAGATTTATGCCATATCAAAGTGTGGGTTCAAGGCACACATATGTATCAGTAAGTCCATTGTACTTTACAATCAATATACTTTTATTTTTATGATCATTTGAGTTCATATCTTCATGCTTTTGTGAGCATATTGTTCACTCCCATATCTCTGAGTTTTCTTAGTCAGATTGCAGGGATGCTTTCTCTGCGCTTGGTGCATCATTTTCAATGATTTAAGTTATTAAAGTTTGCTCCTTACGTCTACTACATAATCCTAAAATTTCATTGCAATTTGGTGTTTCAATCTTGAGATATGTTCAGTTGAAGTTGACTATATATCTTCATACTTTACTTCTTTGTCACCACTCCATCAGAATAGTCATTTTCTCAGAGTTTGTTCTTAGTGTGAACTTCATCATTTTCCATTATTCAAAGCTTGATAGAATCAGCATATTGTCTAGTATATTCTTACAAAATTTCATCAGAATTGCATCTTGGAATGTTGAGATATTACCATTTCTCTGCTCACATATCTGAGTACTACTATAGCCCTTGAAAATTGGGGTGATGCTACAACTTGCTAAACACTTTTCTCTTTATGTAGTCCATCATTTTTTATGAAATAACTCTTGATTGTTATCTTACTAAGTTAATAAGAGTTTCCCAAAAGGAATCAAGTCAAATGTTGTTGTGGCCAGAGAATTGTTCAAAACACTAGACAGGTGTATGAACATAAATAGCAAGTTTTTTGTTCTTGAATCTACTCAAACTTATCTATTTTGATTCATCTTTTTGAGAGTGATCTTCCAAAGTACATAGGGTGTCTAATACATCATTTGGCAATCTAAAAGCGCCCACTATGTTGGTGCAAGTTGTTGGAAGCAGACAGAGGCATAGAAGACGCGGAAGCATGTAACGACGGAGCAGGGAGCCAGTCAAATCTTTTTTCAAAGAATCATGTTTTAAAAATACTTTTCAAAAACCTCCAACAGTGATTTTTATCACTAATGTAACATATGTAACATAGAAAAACCCTTTTCTTAATTTCTAGCTCCATTTTGTGCAAGCCGAGGAGTCCTCGAGCTTGAGGAGCTTAGGTAGAACAAGCGTATCGATTTTCGTTATTTTTAGACACCATTTACCCTTCCAAATAGCATCTAGGACCTAATTTTTAACTATGCCGGTCACTAGATGTGAAATCGGTCAAAACTAGTCTAGAAACTATAAAAAGAGCTAGAGAGCTCATTTTTGAGGTGAGCTTGTTTGAGGTTAGAGTTATTTTGAGCTTGTAATAGTGTTCTTGAGTAATAGAGTTGATTTCTCACCTTCCATTGTGTCTTGCTTGTCTCTTCGTAGTGTGTGTGTATGTGTGTGTGCATTTCTATGCTTCTCACCTTCACTCTCACTTCATCTCACATTCACGATCTTCATATCACTCCTATCTCTTCCGCGGATTGACATTAAGGAGGTGAAGCTTCTTAACGTGGTTCTCACCATTGTGCTAGAGCAACACCAAATTTGGCGCCGTTGCCGGGGATCGAGTCTAGGACGAATGTGTGATGGTAAGAGTATAGCAAGAAGTAGCGTTGGAAGGTAAAAATTTCAGTTTTTGTTGTTGTTTTTACTTAGTTTTTAGTGTTTTTCACCTCCCCCGCACTCCATCTTCATCACCGCATCATCATCTTCATCTCCAAAAAAATCAGAAAATTCACCATATCCACCCATTCTCCTCATTTCCCCTCATTTGTGCATGCGAGAGAGTGAGAGAGAGCTTTTGTGCTTGTGTGTACTTTTGTTTTCTTGAGTTTTCTTGCAGGTACAGAGCTCTAGTGCATCAGGAAAGCTTGGAAAAGGTAAAATTCTCAGTTTCTGTCAGAAATTTCCGACTGTGTCAGACCATCGCGATGGTCTGCAAAGTTCGGAATTTGAAGAAGGCGACCACACCAGCGTGTAGAGCACACTTGCGCCTCTAGGAATCCATACTTGCATTGCAAAAAATCATACTTTGGTGGACCATCACGACGGTCTCAGACCATCGCGATTGTGTCACACCATCGCGATAGGCTCACGCCATCACGACGGCTCGGCCGGACCATCGCGACGGTCTCACGCCATCGCGACGGTTCATTTGGACCATCGCGACAGTTCGCGGACCATTGCGACTGTTCGGTTGACCCCACACCATCGCGATTGGCTCACGCCATCGCGCCGACAGTGCCACGTGGCAAGCTAGACCATCGCGATGGCTCACACTTCACGCCATCGCGACAACTCGAATTTTGGACCATCGCGATTGGCTCACGCCATCGCGCCCAGACCATCGCGATTGGCTCAAGCCATCGCATCTGTGACCATCGCGACGGTTCACTTTGGACCATCGCGATTGTTCATGTTGATCGTTGACTCACGCCATCGCGATTGTCCGCCTGATCGAGCCATCGCGACGGTTCACACTCACGCCATCGCGATTGTTCACTTTTGGACCATCGCGACCGTGCACTTCAGACCATCGCGATTGTTCACCTTCACGCCATCGCGACGGTCCCAGACCATCGCGATTGTCTCACACCATCGCGATTGTGCACCCCCATCGCAAATTTTAGGGTTTCATTTTTTGGCCTATTTTGGGGCTATTTTTGGGAAATTTTTGGGTGATTATATTCATAGGAGACCCCTTAGCTCATATTTGGAGAAAAACCTGTTTGTCAGTTTTTACCCCCCAGGGCCTGAACGGTCATAACTTTTTCATCCGAAGTCCGTTTTTTGAGCTTAATAGCTCGTTAGAAAGCTCTTTACGAGTACTACGTGACCTCAACTGTTTTTTGCTTAAAGGATACGTCTGTTTTTAGATAAGCTATTTTGAGGTTGACCTAGTTTGGGACTAGAAAGCCAGGGAGCAAGCATTGAAAAGTTGGGCAAAAGGGAAGGGACTTAAAAGGTGTATATACTCAAGTGCTTGATCATCCAACTGTGAATTGGTCTAATATTGGATTTTTCCAGGTCTAGCAAGGGCAATCAAGGGCAACCAAGGCAAGTCAGTGAAGGTCATAAAGCTTGGGAAGCGCGGCTTCTTGGGCATCAGAGCAACCAGAAAAGCTGACTCGAGGTTGGAAGATTACTCAACCCCCTCAGTCAATTCGTAGCCTAGGATAAACGGTAGTATTGTGGATTAAAGATGATAGGAACGCCTCAAGTTCAAGAGAATTAAATTTATCAAGTTCAAGACTAAAGTAAAGGTGTGTGACACGAAAATCTAAAGGAAAGAACATAAGTCTGACGGAACGAGAACTCAAAGTACCACAGAAAGTCGAATTCCTGACGCATACATTAAGACAAGAATCTAAAGAAATCTAAAAAGAATCAAGAAAGTAATAACAAAGAATCATTGACGATCTGAGCGTGTACTGAGTGTGCAAGGAAGAAAATTAATGAACCTTAGATCGGGCAAACATATAGGTAAGTCAGACCGACGAAGCCTTAGATCATCAGAGGCAAGTGTAAGAACTATTGCACGATCGTGGGCTCAACAATTGAACACTAGTTATCCCTATGAGAGCTCAGATACTAGTGATTCAGAAATGGCATTTAGCACAGACAGACCAGAAGGAGGGTCGAATGTAGCCTATTTAGAAAAACCAGAAGGACCCTATAGAACGCAACTAGAGTTTCTCCGAACCAACTGATTAGGTGCTCGCATCTACGAGGATGGTTTGCGAAGGCAAGTGGTGCAAATGCACAACCCCGATCAACCCATTGGATTGGAACGTCCAGTGGTGAAATTTGAGAGAGAAGCGTACATAGACAAGGAAGGAACAATGTACATCTTAAGTACGCAGCCAAACAATACCAATGAGTTTGGCGTGATTCAGCTAGAGACGGAAACTAAATCTCAAGGAAAAGAACCATTAGAAGAGCCTAGAACACCTAGAGGGAAATCTGTACTGACATGAGTACTAATCCCGGAATGGATCCCTCAAGACAACAGAAGCATAGAGTTGTTTGGAAATAAAGAAACTGATGAAGCCTTTTGGAGATACAAGACCGAACTACTTAGTGAGGTAGGTATCATCACGATATACGAGTTGAAGGACCCGGATACACCTGGAAAGGTTGAATGCCTGGATGAGACTTCAAAAAGAGTCTTTGTGGTGCCTGACCACGCTAAAAACGCATACACATGGAGAGGTGAATTGTTATTCCCTCCATCTAGAACGAACATGAATACAAGTCAACAAGGGGCAGGAACATCATCAGCCCATGGAAATCAAAGAGAGAAAAATAAAGAAAAACCCGAAGTAAGCTTCACTAATCCCGTAGGGAGAGATAGAACAACCACGGACACTAATAGAGCGGATAGACAAAGAGATCATGGAATACGAGGTGGTAGAGATGATTTTCCTCTACCTAGACCACGTGAACATGCAAGAATGTTAAGACCCACTCAATTAGTAAAATCAATGAAGAATTATTTTGATGGGACAGGAGATCCCTATGACCATGTCGCAGAATTCAAGCAAGTACTAAGAGCAGAATAAGTTGAAGACATGTTCACGCAATACAACGCATTTGGACTAACGTTAAAGAATATAGCTTTAACTTGGTTCCAACCATTGCAACAAAGGCAATTTAGAGACATCCATCACTTTTTAGAGTCATTCATCACTGAATTCTCTAAAAGTGGAATCAGACATGACACGTCTTCGTTGATTCATAGCTTTAAACAAACCCCTCAAGAAACAGTAAGACTGGCAGGACGTAGGTTTAGACAATATGTTGAACGATGTCCAATGCAAGAGCTACCCTCACAGGCCAAGCAAGTGTCATTGTTTCTAGATGGCTTGTTGAGCTCTAAACTACGCTCCTACGTGTACCTAAAAGAACCCAGAACGCTAGAGCAATGTGTAAGAATTTGTATAGACATTGAGGACAACTTAGGAGATGAGTTGGAACTCTCAAAGGTCTATAAGGACTCAGACTGTTCATCTCTAGCATCCACAAAATTGTCTAACTCGATAGAAGACCTTGCATAAAAAGTGGCCCAGAAACTAGGAGTTTCTAGTAAACCTAGGGTGCTAATGAACAAGCGTTGTTACACCTGTGGTGGTGACCATATGGCAAATGTGTGCCCCAATGCACCACAACCTCAAGCCAACCCTAGTGGCCAATACTGTACAATTGAGAGAAGATACACGAATCATACGACTCAGGACTGCCCATACAACAAACAGACTGTGAGACAGAACTACCCGCAAGCATACCCGCAGCCAGGTAGGTATCAAGGCCAATACAATGCTCAGCCTTATTACTATAGGCCTCCTCAGAACTACCCATACCAGCCTCAACAGAGACCTCAACCTGTCTTAGCTCAGCAGCCACCCCCACCAGCGAATGTCATCTCAGTCAAATACGCTGCTGTAGAAGAGAACCTAAGTAGGGCCTTAGTGCCTTCTTCACCTTTGATCATAGAGAATGACCCGAACTCAAACAGTTTTGACTCTACGCATGTAGATAGTCCACCCGCATATTACACAGAGTCACCAGAACACGTAGAAACATATCATTATGATAGTCCACCAGTGGAACCTAGTTGGGAGCCAGACTATGCTAATGTGATGTACACAAACCCAAATCCACGGCCCCAATTGAGACAACAAAGACCACAGGGCCCTAGAGGACCATGCTTTAGGTGCCAAGGAGATCATTTCATAAAGGATTGTCCACATCCCCCGATAGCAGGACAATCACAGTACTATAATATTTAAGGCTTTTGTGCCGATTGTGGCAAAGAGCACATAATCAAAGATTGCCCTAAGAACCCTGTTAATGCTTCGAATGTGACACCGATCAATGTGATAGGCATTGTGAACAACGCACATGGATCCAACCCCACCTACGTGCCTATCCAAGCTATAACAAGAGCCCAGGCGCTCTTACAGAACCAACAGCTTAATCAAGAGAAAGTAGCCGGAACCAGTGAAGTTGCAGAATCTAGCAGTAAAAAGACAAAATCTTGGAAAGATTCTCGAGAAAGGATAAAGAGAAAGTGGAGTAAAAAGATAACTGAGTTGGAAGGAATTTTGAAGGAATCTAGAGCCAAAATCCTAGAATTGAGTTCACAGGAATTGAATCAAGAGAATCCAGCTCAGAAATCAGGATCAGTTTTAGCGGAACCCATACCAGAAAATCTAGACATGATGTTTCATGCATATCAGGCTAGATTAAAGGAGGGACCTCAAGTAGCTGAAATGAGTAAAAACTACCCTCGAGCTGATCTAGAAATTGAGAGAACTAAACTTTGCATGAAGATGGTAGAATTAGCACAAGCTTTGTTTGAAGCCTCTAGATATCTTAATTGGAACAACATGGCAAGACATGAACTACACTTTCAAGGACTAATGGAGAGGCTAGAATACTTGATTGAAAGCAAAGAGAAAAAGGATCAGTGTAGGAACCCCAGTGTCCCAGAGACACAGGAAAGGACTGCACCATCCCTGTCTCAAGTACCCAATACAGAAAGTCAAGACAACCTGTCTTCCATACATAGGTACTCACATGAATTTTTGAGAGATATACAAGAAGAGAAGTGGAGAAAAGAACAAGGAACCCATCCTCCTATTCAAGAAATAGATGACTTGCAGAAACAATTTCCCCAAGACATTCCCTCTATTTACGATGATGTAGAGGAAGAGCAACTGAGTGAACACACAGGATTTGAATCTAATTCTTTACAAGAATTACCTCAGTTCACAGGACCTTGGGAAGCAAAGTCTATTAGTATGAGAGCACCCACGATAATAGTGAGGAATGAAGAATCAGTAATCCCTAGAAACACGGAAGTGATCAAGAACACTAAAGTACAATGTAATCTCACTCTAGAGGAATTGTTAAAGGTAAAACCAGAATTGTGGAAACACGTAGCAAATCAATTCCCCGAGCTTGCTACTACTCCCTCACAAATAGGATCACATAAGAAGGTACCGGAAATACCCGTAGAAAAGATTGGAGATGTAAGCGAAGGAGAGGAAGGTAACACTTATCTTCCAATAACCCATCAGGGCTACACCACGAAAGCCATCTTAGATTCAGGAGTCGGAGTAGCCATAGCTACCACCGCTTTATGGAAACGTTGGGGTAAGCCAGCATTAAGACCCACCAGGATGAAGCTACAAATGGCTGATGGACACATAGAAAAACCATTAGGCTTACTAGAAGGCATATCTCTCACCACTTGTGGTGTAGAATTTGAGCATACCTTTGCCATTTGTGACTTTGCAAAAAACCATGCTTATGAGATGATATTGGGACGACCATTCATGCGTCAGTTGCAAATTGTACAAGATTGGGGAACTCATTCTTTGTACTTGCAACATTTAGGAGTGACTACCAAAGTCAATCTTAAAGACTATTCACATAGAGACGTACCCCCAATACAATGGAATACCATCCATAAGACACCAGTAGAGACGGAATCCGTGCACTCATTAGAATCAGATCCTTCTTGGTTGCATGAGGATATTCATCTATGGATGTGTAAAGTTGCAAAACAAGAGGAAGAAAGATTAGAAGCAAGGACCTTAGGTGCAGAACAACATCCACGAACCCTTCAAGATCCAGCTTACGCACCTGTAGTATTCCCTGACGAAGAGTTTGAACCCCATGGTTGGGCAGAAATCCTAGCAACCATGGATGTAGCCATCAATGAAGAACAATGGACACCCCACTGTGACGAGGATGGCTATGACATTTCAGTTTTCACGATAGAGCCAATCATGTGCGATGCAATTTTAGAAGAATGTGAACCTAACACTGATGCATTTGAGGATGCAAGCGATTTCGATTTAGAATCAATTATCATGGACCCACCCTTTGCATCAGAAGAAGAATATTTTTATGAAGTAGAAACTCACCCTCAAAAACAGGAAGAAGTTATGAATGATGTGAGAATAGCCACTCAAGTGACTAGCAAGAGTGAAGGCAAGAAAAGAAAGAAGAAAGCAACCATGTCAGAAAAAGAAGAATCTTTGTTTGAAGTACCCGAGAATTTCAAGAAATATGAAATCGAAGATAGAAGAATCATGGTACGAATGCCTAATAGAAAGGCGAATGACGGACAAGTATATGATAACCGAGAGAAAACCAAGAAAATAATAGTAGCCATAGAAGGAGAAGAAGAAAAGTGTACATACATAGGGCATGACTTGACGAAGGAAGAAGAAGAAGAATTAGTTGCCCTATTGCGCGAATATAGAGATGTTTTTGCGTGGAGTTACAAAGATTTGAAAGGAGTAGATCCAGATATATGTTCTCATAGAATCCCTATGACTCGAGATGCAAAACCTACGAAACAGAAACCATACACGTACAATGATAACTACGCTACGAAGATTAAAGAGGAGATAGATCGGCTGATAGAAGTAGGATTCATCTATGAGATTGAGCATACCGAATGGGTATCTCCCATTGTGGTAGTGCCCAAGAAGAATGGAAAATTGCGTGTGTGTATTAACCTTAAAAAAGTTAATGCCGCCACGATTAGAGATAGCTATCCTCTTCCTATCACGGAACATCTATTGGAAAGAGTTGCGGGCAAGGAAGTTTACAGCTTTCTTGATGGTTTTTGAGGCTATAATCAAGTAGCCATTGCTCCAGAAGATCAACACAAGATGGCATTTGCCACTGAATGGGGCATATTTGCATTTCGTGTGATGCCATTTGGCTTAACAAATGCACCCGCCACTTTCCAGCGACTCATGTGTCATGTTTTTAAGGAATTCCTACGCAAGAGTTTGGAAGTATATGTCGATGACATATGTGCTCATTCTAATATTAGGCAGATGCATATCCCAGAGTTAAGACAAATATTTGACAAATGTCAAGAATATCAGGTTTGTTTGAACCCAGAAAAATGCATTTTCATGGTCAGACAAGGCAAAATTCTAGGACACATTGTGTCAAAAAATGGAATCTCTACGGATGAAGAAAAGGTGAAGGTAATTGCAGAATTACCTAGACCAACTAATGTGAAAGAGGTACAGGCATTTATGGGCCATTGCGGTTATTATAGGAGATTCATACACATGTATGCAATCATAGCCAAGCCTTTGTACTCTCTTTTAACCAATTTTGAATGGACAGATGGATGTGAAAATTCATTCAATGAACTTAAACGACTCTTGTGCTCAGCACCTATATTGACTACACCAGATTGGAGTAAGCCATTCCATGTGCATGTGGATGCATCCAATTATGCCATAGGATGTGTGTTAGCACAACCCACGAAGGAAGGTAACATAGATCTCCCCATAGCTTATGCTAGCAGACAATTGAACGTAGCAGAAAGAAATTACACCACTACGGAACGAGAAGGATTAGGGATGATCTACGCGGTAAAGAAGTTTAGGCACTATTTGTTGGCAAACAAATTCAAGTTCTTTACAGATCATCAAGCCCTATTGTACTTAGTCAACAAGCCATGTAACACAGGACGACTAATACGTTGGTTTCTATTACTCATGGAGTACGATTTTGAAGTAGTAGTCAGGAAAGGAAAGACACATCTTAGAGCTGACCACCTTTCAAGATTAACCTCAGGCGAAGCCCCTCAAGGAGTAGTGGATGAGTTACCAGATGCATATTTGTTTAACCTTGAGATAGCACCAGAATGGACTAAGCCTATAGTCCCTATTCTCACATATGGACCCAAGAATCCTAGGATAAAGATCAAAGAGGGAGAGATTACCAAGTCTCAGAGATACCAAATAATGGCAGGAAGCATATATAAACAGGATAATCAAAAGATTCTTGCTTGTTGTGTAGATGAATCAGAACATGTGAATTGGTTGCAATTAGCACACATAGGTGCATTAAAGCAACATCATTCAAAACATCGAACATTACAGACTCTACATAGATTAGGAGTATATTGGCCTACGATGGAAGCAGATGTCTACAGGTTGTGTAAGGAATGCAATGTTTGTTGTGAAAGACCACCAGTAGAGCATGCTACATTATATCACGTGTCTCTCACACCAGACTGGAGTGAACAATTAGTGACATACTTGAGGACAAAGACATTCCCTCAAGGAATGACTTTAGCACGACAACGCAGTCTAGAGCAGGAAGCTCAAGACTATTCACTTATTGGCGATAATCTATACAAAAGAGGACGAGATGGATATCTAAGACAATGTGTTCATGAAAGCGATTATCTGAGCATATTAGAGACTGCACACCAAGGTGTTGCAGGAGGTCATTTTGGACCCGATAGGATAATCAAAGCCATCCTCTTTGCAGGATTTTGGTGGCCCACTCTTCACATGGATGCTCATACCTATGTTAAGAGATGTGATGTGTGCCAAAGAACTCAGTTTCCTACTCGCAGAGATGAAATGCCATTGAAACCCATGATGGGCGGACGTGCATTTTCTAAGTGGGGTATAGACTTTGTAGGACCCATTAACCCCCCTGCAAAAGGTACACATGCTGAATACATTATTGTTGCCACAGATTATCTTACGAAATGGGTAGAGGCAAAAGCCACGAAAAAGAATGATGCACACACAACTGCAAAATTCTTATTTGAGAATGTCTTTACAAGATATGGACTACCTATAGAGTTAGTGAGCGATCGAGGCACTCACTTTCTAAACCAAGTCATTGAATATTTGTTACAGGATTTTATGGTGATTCACAAGAAATCCGCACCATATCATCCTCAGGCCAATGGTCAGGCTGAAAGCACTAATAAGATCCTTTGTAACAAACTGACGAAACTCGTGAACAACAAACGTTCAGATTGGGACAAACAGTTACACCACGCTGTTTGGGCATATCGAGTGGCCTACAAGACCGTACTCAATGCAACTCCCTTTCAGATGGTTTTTGGTCAGAATGCAGTGCTTCCTTTGGACTTCTTGATACCGACCCTTAAGGTTGCACAAGAACATCAGTGGACCGGCCATGAATTATCAACAAGAATAATGGACTTGGAACGATTAGGAGAAACCAGGCTAAAGGCAGCAGCAGGCATATACGCAGCAAAGAAGCGACATAAAGCCTATTTTGATGCGCATGTAAAAGATAAAGGCCTAAAAGAAGGAGATTTAGTTCTAGTATATACGCTGAAACAACACGCACGTAAGTTAGAAAAGCGAGGTTATGGACCTATGATCATTAACAGACTCTCAACAAGTGGAGCAGTACAGTTAGCCACCTTAGAAGGAGACGTAATCCCTAATTATATTAGTGGCTGTAGAGTCAAGTTATATCAGGAACCTCTTACTGAGGATATGCTTAGACGACTCACGTTAGCAAAGAAGCGTAAGGAGGAAGAAAATAGAATACAAGCTGAAGCTCAGGCAGAAGCTATAGAATGCATTAAACGCATGAAGTTAAGAAGACAAGGACTAGGGAGAGAACATTATAACCATCTGGAAACTACACCCAGATATCCCATGGCCATGTGTCAAGTAAAGTCAACCACTCATCCTAGTATAGTGGACAGGAGACCATTCATTACAGTCAGGCTAGAGCACGGCAACCCTTGCCAAGAGCTCAGGGCTTTAATTGACTCAGGTGTTGCGACTAGTGCGATTAGATGGTCCCATTATAAGGATTCAGGAATAGAAATGCGACCAATTGAGGCATACCTCATAGGGCTAGGAGGCATGGAAACCCCTTGCATGGGTGAGGTGGACCTTCCTATCCTCATTAAGGATGTGACCATGATAGCGAAGCTACTAGTGTGCCATGATGACGACCTAATAGAACCCCTAATCCTTGGCCAAGATTGGCTATACGATCACTCAGTGGACCTAAATCTTAGACAAGGCTCCTTACAGATTGGAACCTTAGAACAGAAGCGAGTGATATCGCTTGACTTCCCTAATGGCATTCCGACTGAGGTTTGTAACCCTAGACCCTATGAAATACATGCGACGGAAGACCGGAAGATATTTGGTCAGATCAGTCATGTTACGTCTACACCAAACCACTCGGGCTTGGCTATGGACAGTTGTCAATCAGAAGGACAACAGGAGATCTTCCCTGGGGCTTCCTGCAAACTAGAAGGGGCAGCTACCCAACCGCTAGGGCAGATGGACACAATCAGCGGTCAGGTGGGTTGCATCAGCGACCAAATGAGCACAACACCCTGCGGTGCTCATCCTTCCAAACTTGCTGCGGACTGGCCTAGATTAAAGATAAAGAACGAATCACTTCCTAATGGTCAGGTCACGCAAGTGTTGGATCTCCCTTCTTTTGCAAAGCAGAGCGTCCAATGGACCTCTCAAACCCAACCACAAAGGAGTCAACCACGACAGAGGAACCCAGACCGACGACACCACCAGACAAGGCAAGGAAAGCAGCAGTATCAACATCACAGAACAAGTGGCACGAGACAAATATGGGTGCCAAAAGGATAGCCACCACAGCCTATTGGCAACACTGCAGACAAGAACAGGACAAAGTTTCAAAAAAACCAGAGTCAGCATCCAAAGTCCCCTCGATCTTCTTCCACAAGTACAAATACTCGGCAGATTTGGATCGCCAAGAAGTATTTTATCAATCGACCTACACCCATGCAGATTTGGGTACCCAAACAATGTATTATAGCCCAACCCTCAAGCCATGTAATATATACCCCTCAGAAATCTTTTCATCCTTCAATACCACCAAACCCGATACCACTTTTTGTCCCTCAACAGAAACACCCCACCCACTCAAAGACTCATAGGAAATGGATACCGAAACGTATCCAGACGTCTTCTTGTACCCCATTATCTAACAATTCTCCCACCCCGTTTAAACTCCACCCTTGTAATAATTCACCCTCAACCAAACCTTGTATAAATTCATACACCGAAACCCCACATCATGCATAATAAAAGCTCATCAAGAAATGTATGCATAATCTGACCATGTAGGCATCTAGAGACCTGCATTAGTTTTGAAAATAATCATTCCATTAACCACCTCACAACACTTGGCTACACGGGTTATACATCGGTTATGGAAAGGGATTGCGGTCTCACTTCATTGAGATCATAATTAATTTCCATGCTAATGTGTTAATCTTTTGTAGCAGATCTTTTCCATTAGCTCGTCAGTCATCATGCAAACCGAAGAAGGACCATCAGAAGCTGGCCCAAGCACACCAATGGCCAATATTGGAGAATTACTCGCGGAATCTTATCCTACGATGCAACCACCAGAGTTTCAAGGTTTTCCAGGACCCATGCCAAGACAATCCTCCTAGAGGATATACTGAGAAGATTCATCGTAATTCTCACTGGTTTCAAGGCCTAGCAGGACCATTAGCAGACGCTGATTTCATATTTGAGGCCAATTTGGCATTTGATCTTTGCACATGGACCAAGTACCAATTCTTTCCAAGAGAATTTGAAGGACTGCAGAATACACAAGATTTAACGCACATTTGGGCACGAGCGGGATTTACAGAATATTTTAGTGACCCTCTGCCTAAACCCGATTTTTACAAATGCTTTTACCTAGTAACCACCTTGACAGCTTCAGAGAACAAGGATCTACCCGGAACATTCATGTTACCATCCTTGGTAAATGACCCTCCATTCAGAAGGTTTTATTTGTCCAAAGATTTAATTCGTGCAGCTCTCAAAATACATGGAACGCATACTCCGACGGAGAGAGAACGGCTAGTCCCAGAGCAGATGAAACGTGGTGATGTTACTAAGTGGGAGGATATTTCAGCTATAACCCCTGAGCTCTCCAAGCCATTGCGAATATGCATGCAACATTTTGCTTTCCCAGCTCAGGATCGTTTTACCATGCCCCACAAGAGAATCTCGTTTGGTTTATACTTAGCATGTACTGGACCTCAAACGGTTGATCTAGCTAGCTGGATAATTGATCAGCTCTATTTGGCACAACATAGATGGGAACGAAAGAAAGTCATCAATGGATGTTGTGCACTTACAAGGATTATATACATGTGTTTGGCATATGATTTACCCATAGAGCGCGCCATGACTAGTGAGGAACTGAAGGCATTTAAAGGAACCACAAAGAAAGCTAGAAAGGCTAGCAAAGGCAGAGCCGGAAAGCGGATGAGAGGCACTATCCCATGCCTACAAGTCCCAGAATCACCCTCGCCACAACCATCTCCAGAGCAGTCACCAACAGCAGCCACTCCCATAGTACAACCTATTCGTATCAGATTATCAAGACTAGTTGTAACGGAGGGCACCACCAGTACTGTTGCACCCCAAGCAGCCACAACCACAGAACCTATCACCACAGCAGCTGAAATTCCCACCACCATTGGTGCGGAAGCGTTCTCTTTTCCAATACCCCATTTAGAAGCAGAACAAACAGCACCACTAGATCCAACTTTTGATTTTGAGATGCCCGATGCATTCTCCAATGAGTTCCAGTTTTCAGAAGGACAATTGTTTTCTCAAGAATTTGAAAGGCCTAGCTACCCTACCACACCCAGGGATCAGCCACAAGGACAGATTGTGTCTAGCTCTGATGATGAAAGAACAGCAACCGATGACGACGAAGGTGATGACAAAGCTAGCCAGGGAACTCAGGAATCCCAAGAGCATGAACAGACAGATGGACAAGGCCAACAAACAGACACACATGGTGATACAACTACCCATGAAGATGAAACTTGTGAAGCAGCAGCTTACACACTGGCTATTAAGAAGATGTATAGAACTATGGAAAAGGTTTGGGCACGCAAAAAGCTGACTGAGGAAGAGAGTCAAGCGATAATAGAACAAGAACTTGTCACAGGCGGATTCGAAGACGCATACATCAAAGGATTCAGAGAGTTAGTCAAATCAGTAGGCTCCAACGAAGCACTTAGGTACTTGCAAAGAAAGCCACTACCACAGTTTGACCCCCGCAGAGTACGACTACTTTCAAAGCCCGGTGAATACATTCGTGTACCAACAGGAGCACAGTCTTCAGAACAAGCCAGGGAGGCACGCCTCGTCACCAAAAGCTCGTTGGCAGCAGGAACCATCCTTGTAGATTCCCCACCCCGCGCTACAACTGTACATACCTCAGTAGTCACTGAAGTACCGACCACCCCAACCGCTCCTCCATCACCGCCCATCCCTCCAGCCTCCCCTATTCACCCTCCTTCTCCCAGACCAACATCTTCATTCGTCGGTGGCGTAGCAGAAATCGTCTTTACGACCACTCACCCCACAATTCCTGCACCCATTAGCCCTAGTCTACCCCCTCCCACACCCACCTTTCCATTCAACCCATTCCTCCATCCATCTTTCCCGTCCTTCCCCACACCTCCACGACCCCTTTTCCCATTCCCACCGCCATTAACCTTCTCCCCAGTCTCACCTCCCCGACCCACGGTAACCCCTATTTCCCCTTTCCACCAAGCTGCACCAGCCAGCTCCCCTATAAATTACTCCTCAACCTTTGTAAATCCCGTATTTACACCAGCACAAGCACCCACGGTCACACCCATATTCACGGTCACTGCACTGGACACATCCAATGACATGGACATCTCACCACCCACTGCACCCTCACTCACTTCACTCACAGCACAAACATATTTAGGCACCTCACAATTTTCCACAATCACCACAGCATCCACCTTCCCACCCCCATTCCCCGTTCCCTTTGCATCTACACCCACTGCATCTTCATTTAGCACCCCATTAATACTATCACCCACTGTAGATAATGCATTTCGACAGATGTTCATGTGTATGATGCAAGTCAGAGATGAGTTCACATCTCTTGGCGATAATTACCAGCAGCTGCAGAGGACAACCAATGACTTACAGTCGCAGCTTAATTTATTGTCTATTGAGAATGCCTCTCTGAACACCCGATACCAGGAATTACGCGAGGCATATCACAAATTGGAACTAGAAAGCGAAGAAAAGACCAAAGAAGCCACTGCTGACCTGGATAACTTATTAAGAGCCAAGACAATGCGCAACGCAACGCTAACGAGAAACATGGGCTTACTCAGAAGACATCTAGCAGCATCAAAGGAGGAAAACCAGCGCTTACAGGACCAGAATCGAGAAAACTTAGAAGCGGCCCTAGACCATCCAGACCAACCACTCAGTCCTAGTCGGTTCAAAGCCATTCCCTCAGACTCCATGAGGATGCTGCTAGAAGATCATGTAAGATTGCTAGATGAATATGACCGCATGAACGAGGAGTTATAGAAACTCAAAGAAGATCACAAATTACTCCAGTTACGAGAACCGGCACACCAAGACATACCAGCACTTGTGGACCCCTCTCCTGACATCTTAGAGGAACTCAACCCATTACGGGCCCAGGTATCAAACCTTGAATCAAGGATTGCAGTATATGAAGCACCACCAAGGCCAGATTCCCCACCTGAGCTTCCAGCTGAGGAAGAAACTGTCACCATCCCGGTGGAGGAAACGTTTGAAGAGGCGTACGAGCCACAACCCATCCCAGGCGGACGTGTCACGGCCGAAGGCCAGATGACTTACAAACTCCCGACCCCTGCGTGGATGAAGACAATTGAGGAACTTGGAACAACGCACTCAGCTAGAGTAGAGGCACAATTACATGCCATGGCGATGATCGAAGAAAGAATTTTACAGTCTCCATTCTTTGCTCATTTGGCCCCGCGATGATACATATCTGGGCATGAGCTACAGTATAAACCGTATTTTATGTTAATGGTTGAATACCAGTTAGCCATTGAGAAAGAGACAGGTAAGAAACCATCGCATGCAACTCAATTCAAGGAGGACGATCTACCACTCGATGCGCAGCAAGGAGAGATCTATCAACCAGAGTGGCGAAAAGATTTACTACAGCAATATCCAGAAATGATGAGTACATGGGTAAAGGCACCTTTGCACTTAAAGTACAACCCATGTTGGGGACCAGTACCACGACGCCGCTCCTGGACAGCCTTTGCTATTAAGGTACAAAACAATAAGCAGTGCCAGGACTGGTTGAATTACCCCTATTTTAAGCCACCCATCGAGTTACCAACTGTAGGCTACATGATGGCTACAATTCGCCACTGGCTCCCTAGATTAAAGCATATGGATGATATAGCGGCGCATATGACTGTCAAAATCTTTGACATGATGCAAATGATTTTTAAAGTCTTCCGACGCGTCAAGGCACCTCATGTAAACACCCCGGGCTTTGAGCATGGCAACTTCGATCTGGTATATGATATGAGTACAATGCCATCGCTACGGGTGTGTTATGCCTGGCATTGCAGAATAAAGTACCTACCGGCGTGCTACAAGCAGACTTTCGAAGAGATGTTCACAACCGGCTTCTGGGAATACCATTCAGAGGTATTCATAAGCAGGCCTACACATTTATTACAATTATTTGCCTGTGAACGAATGGTCTATTCCACACACTATCAGCTCCCGCCACCAGAAGAACCGCAACCAATAGACAGGGAGAAACTCGAGGCCGATCTGGCCCGAGGCATTCGTATCTCCGAGCACACCCTCGCTCAAGACCTCCTACAGAACTATATCCGGCAGACCTCACAACAAGGTTCTGTCAGGGACGACAGAAGCAAGAGGGAGGGGGGTGTTGGAAGCAGCCAGAGGCATAGAAGACGCGGAAGCATGTAACGACGGAGCAGGGAGCCAGTCGAATCTTTTTTCAAAGAATCATGTTTTAAAAATACTTTCCAAAAACCTCCAACAGTGATTTTTATCACTAATGTAACATATGTAACATAGAAAAACCCTTTTCTTAATTTCTAGCTCCATTTTGTGCAAGCCGAGGAGTCCTCGAGCTTGAGGAGCTTAGGTAGAACAAGCGTATCAATTTTCGTTATTTTTAGACACCATTTACCCTTCCAAATAGCATCTAGGACCTAATTTTTAACTATGCCGATCACTAGATGTGAAACCGGTCAAAACTAGTCTAGAAACTATAAAAAGAGCTAGAGAGCTCATTTTTGAGGTGAGCTTGTTTGAGGTTAGAGTTATTTTGAGCTTGTAATAGTGTTCTTGAGTAATAGAGTTGATTTCTCACCTTCCATTGTGTCTTGCTTGTCTCTTCGTAGTGTGTGTGTATGTGTGTGTGCATTTCTATGCTTCTCACCTTCACTCTCACTTCATCTCACATTCACGATCTTCATATCACTCCTATCTCTTCCGCGGATTGACATTAAGGAGGTGAAGCTTCTTAACGTGGTTCTCACCATTGTGCTAGAGCAACACAAGTGAATCACCAATTCATGTTTTGGATGAAGGATTGAAGTCAAAGATTGAAGGAAAGATTAGTTTATGAAGCTTGAAGATAGTGCATGTTTAGAAAATGAAGACTTGTATACATATGTACATTATTTTGTAGTTAGCTTACATATACCTTTTGTAAGTTCATGAGCATGTACATATATGCCTATATATACAAGTAAAAATTTGGGGCAAGTATGAGAGAGCATGTGAAGAGAAGAATTAGACATTTTAATAGATATAAGACACTTGAAAAGTGTAGGAGATCTCTCTCATCATTCAGATGTAAAACTTTTCAGAGAAGAAGAAATATTGTGCCCGATCTTTTGTTGAGTACTCCTTCTGTGTTTAATCTTTTGTGAAATGCTTTTGTGCAAGTCTAAGCCTATAGTTGATTGACCTCTCTACAAGTTTTCAGATCCTAATTGTGATCAGGCTGAGAGAATTGAGAGTAGGAACATTTACATATGTAAATGTGAAGAAGTGAAATTGTAACAGGCGCAAAATTTGATGCTAATGTTTTGGCCAATTCTCCTTCCACAGTGTAAAGTTTTCAGCAAGCAAGCACTCATTCTTTAAGTTCAAAGGTAAGCTACCTATGGCTAAAAGAATTTGAATAAACGGGTTGTACTTTGGGAGAACTATGTGTTAAAAGTTATAGGTGTCAATGTTGACTGTAAAGAAGTATAGTTTTAGACATAGGTGAATTGTTTAGATCATTTCTCAAGATCTACTGAGTCTTTTGAGATGATTTAACTTGGAGACGGTGCAAATTTGTAGAAAAAACATTGTGAAAAGTTTTATCAAAAACTTTACACATTTGATTAGTCAATGAGTGAGTTATGTGCAGCATACTTTTTGAGTAGTGACTCTCTTCATAGTTAGTTCAAGATTTTGATAATCTGGTATTGATCCTTCAAATTGGTAAAGGTTTTGAGTTGTTCTTGATATAGAGGTGCTCTAACATCAAGGATAGCTTGTTCTTTTGGAGATTAACACTCTCCATCAGTGGTATCAGAGCAAGAATCATCAAAATAGAAGAAAGGAAGACCCCGACTTGTGCAGGTATACATAAATCAACCTTTGAAGGTTCAAAAGGTGAAAATTTGAAGTGAAAGCTTGTGAAAGAGGTCTGAAGCTATCAAGAAGATCAAAAGGAACTTCATTTGAAGCAAAGGTACACTTATTCCTCATAAATCTTGAAGAATTTAATACACAGGTGAAGAAAGGATGGGAGATTCTCTTCAGATAGAGAAATTGGATAGAGAAAACTATCCAGCATGGTCAATGAGGATGGAAGCTCATCTCATGAGCAAAGACTTGATAGGTTAGATCACAGGTGAAGAAGAAAACCGCAATTCAGAGATCCTAGTGTTCCAACTAGGGATGAACTCTCAAATTTGAAGACTTGGATAAAGAAAGATGCTCAAGCAAGGAGCATTATCTATATGGGAGTCAATGACTACTTGCTACCTCATATTAGAGGTCTTGAACGTGCAAGTGATATATGGAATGTTTTGGAGGAGCATTTCCAAAACACTACAAAGTCAAGGAAGGCATCTTTGTGGGCAGAGTACCACATTCAAGAAGAAGACTTCTCAATCCATTTCTGATTATGTAATAAGAATGAAGGACATTGATGATGCATTAGGAGCAGTTGATGAAGATATTGAGGAGGATAAATTGGTAAGGCAAATCCTCACAAGTTTTTAGAGGAGATGAGAAATGGAAGCCATTCATTTTGTCTACTGAATTGTCACTAGATCATTTCACTCGTGATTTAAATCAGTTGCTAGGACACATGCTAACTTTTGAGCAAGATGTCAAAGGTGATGGTGATAAGAGTGCAGGTCAAGCAATGTATTCAAAGGATAAGAAGAAGAATAGCAAAGGCAAGCAACAAGCAAATGAAGATGAAGGTACAACTAGCCAAGCTAACTTCCTAAGAGGAAGAGGAGGTGGCAAAGGTAGAGGAAGAGGCAAAAGCAATAAAGATGGAGCCAAAGCTTGATGGATTTGTGGTAAGAAAAATCATTTAGCTCATGATTGTTGGCATAATAATCAGAATAATGGTGGATATAATCAGAACTTTAATTCTAGAGGAAGAGGTGGTAGAAACCAAAGAGGTAATTTTAGGAGGTAGTAGAGGTTACTTTGGAAGAAATGCAGGTAGAGGATTCCAAAATCAATCCTACAACAATACCTACTACAATTATGCTTCAAATCAGAAGGAGGATTCAACCTTGATTATGAATGCAACTTGTGAAAGACAAAGTGAAGATCAAAGAGTCTTCTACATTGACTCAGGGTGTCGCAATCACCTGAGTGGTAACATACTTTGATGACTGATTTGGAGAATAAGGTAACTAATCATGTAGTTCAAACAGGTGATAATACAAAACACAATGTGAAGTCAATTGGATCAGTGAAGGCCAAGGATGGAAGTACTCTTTTGAGTAAGGTGTTGTATGATTCTACAATTCCAAAGAATTTGAGGGCAAATTGTTGAAAAAGGTTATGAAGTAAGGTTCACTAATGATGGAATTTTTGTGGAAGACCCTAGCAATGGGTATAAACAAATTGTTTCAGGGAAGAAAGAAGGAAGACTCTTCACATTGAAGATTCAAGGTAATGTTGGTCATGCCTTATTCACTTATGGAGGACATAAGATATCTAAGTTAGATCTTTGGCACAAAAGGCTTGGACATTTCAATGAAAGAGGTATTAAGGATATGGTTAACAATGGTTCAGGTCAATATATGACATACAGATGTGAGGCATGTCAATTAGGTAAGGCTCATAAGCAATCATATTCTAAGCATAGATTTATGTATTCGGAGAAGCTTGAGTTGGTACACACACATGTGTGGGGACCATCAAAGGATTTCGGTATAAATGGTTCAAGATATTATGTGATTTATGTTGATGATGCTACCAGGTGGATCACTATCTATGTGATCAAAGATAAATCAGAGGTATTTAATACATTTAAACATTATCATGTACATGGAGAAAGAATCACAGGTCAAAAGTTGAAGAGACTAAGGTCAAATGGAGGGGGAGAGTATTTCTCTAATGAGTTCAGTGATTACTTATGGAATGCACGTATAAAAAGGGAAGTTACTTGTAGGTACTCTCCTCAACAAAATGGTGTAGCAGAAAGGAGAAATAGAACTCTTGTTGAGTTTGCAAGATCAATGATGAAGGAGAAAAATTGTCCAAATTATTTGTGGGTTGAGGCTATAAATACACCTACATATTTGGTCGATAGGTTACCATGTAAATCTTTGTAGGGTATGACACCATATGAGGCATGGTAGGGTAAGAGACCTACCTTAGATCATTGCAAAGTGCTTGGATGTTTGGCCTATGCATATGTGCCATCTCAGTTGAGGCATAAATTGGAACCTAAAGCTGAAAAGTATGTGTTCATTGGATATGATGATAAGCAGATGGGATATAGGTTGTGGAGTCCATCCACAAATCAATTCCTTGTATCAAAGGATGTTACATTTGATGAGCAAGGTACTTGGTATGCAGGTACAATCAATAATCATGCACGTGATGAAGAAGTTTTGCATCAGAAGAAAGGTAAATCAAAGGTTCAGATATTTGATGAAGAAGATAACAATGAAGTACATGTTGAAGTTGAAGAAGTGCCAAGGTTTGATCTAGAATGTGATGAGCCAGAAACTTCAAGAAGTGGAGAATTAAGAAGGTCATCAAGACACAAATGGCAACCTACAAGGTACAGCTATGACACTTCTTTTTTGACTACTAAAGACTATCCTTACATGGTGAAAGCAGATGAAGACCCTTCTACATATGAACAGGCAAATGGTAAGGAAAATTGGGAGAAAACTATGCAGGAAGAGTATGATGCATTGATGGAGAATGAGACTTGGGATTTGGTTCCTAAACCAAATAGTCAGAAGATCAGTGGATGCAAATGGGTCTACAAGACAAAGAGGTATGTAGATGGAAGTGTGTCTAGGTATAAAGCTAGACTTGTTGTGAAAGGGTTTGCTCATACATATGGTATAGATGATGATGAGACCTATAGTCCTGTGGCAAAGATGACAACCATCAGGACACTCATAGCAATTGCTACATGTAAAGGTTGGAGATTATGTCAATTAGATGTGAAGAATGCTTTTCTTAATGGTTATATTTCAGATGATGTTTTCATGGAGCAACCACAAGGATTCAAAGATAAAACATATTCAGAATATGTATGCAAGCTCAAGAGATCTTTGTATGGTTTGAAGCACGCCCCAAGGGCATGGAATTATAGACTTGTGAAGTTCTTGAAGGAACTTGGTTTCCAAGTATCTAAATCTGATAGTAGCTTGCTTGTCAAAGCAAGTGATGATGGGTTCATTTACATGTGCATATATGTTGATGATGTAATCCTTACAGGTACAGATGAAAAGGGTATACAAAGCCTCAAGAAACAAATGGAGAAAGAGTTCAAGATTAGTGACTTGGGAGACTTGTCATATTTCTTAGGCATGGAGATCTCATATACTCAACATGGATTGTATGTGACTCAAGAAAGGTATTTGAAGAACTTGTTGATCAAGTTTAAAATGGAAGATTGCAGGGTAGCACCTACTCCAATGGAAGTGAATCACAAATTGAGCAGAGATGAAGGAGAAGAATTCAAGGACATGAAGCTATATCAAAGTCTCGTTGGTAGTCTAATCTATGCTACATTAACTAGGCCTGATTTGTCATATGCAGTTGTAGTGTTGTCTCAATTCATGGATTGTCCTAGGAAAGAACATTGGATTGCAGGGCAAAGGGTGTTGAGGTACATTAAGGGTACACTCAAGGAAGGTTTGTATTATGGTTTTAAATTAGATACAAACATCAAGATATATAGTGATACAGATTTGGCAGGTAATCCTGATGATAGGAGATCAACATATGGATACTTGTGTTATGTGGGAGATAAGCTAATCTCATGGTTCTCTAAGAAGCAACACCACAGTTGCCCTATCATCTATAGAAGTAGAGTATAAAGGTATGGTTGAAGCTACAAAGGAAGTTATATGGTTGAAGACTCTCATGAAGAGTTTTGACATCATTCAGAGTACACCTACTATTCATGGAGATAACATGAGTTCATTGTATCTAGTTGCTAATCCTATTTTCATGCCAGGACCAAACATATTGAGATTTAGTATCACTTCTTAAGAGAGAAGGTGATTGATAAGTAGATTGAATTCATACATACTTCAACAAAAGATCAGATTGCAGATATGGTAACCAAAAGCTTGGATGGACCAAAGCTACAAAGATTTAAAGACATGGCAGGTATAAAGAAGATAGAGAAAACCTCAATTGATGATTGAGAAGGAGGTATTGGTGCAATTCAATCACCAATTGATGTTTTGGATGAAGGATTGAAGTCAAAGATTGAAGGAAAGATTAGTTTATGAAGCTTGAAGATAGTGCATGTTCAGAAAATGAAGACTTGTATACATATGTACATTATTTTGTAGTTAGCTTACATATACCTTTTGTAAGGTCATGAGTGTTGGTGTAATTCAAGCCTTAACACTTGGCTTGGATATCAACCTTGAAGACTCAACATAAAGCTTGGATCTTGGAAGCCTAGCTTGGGTTAATTCATGAGGATATCACTTGAAGAATGAACCATAGGAACCTAGCCTTATTGTTCTTACCATTTATCTCATGTAAAAGTCTATATGACTTTAACCACTCTTGTAAACTCACCTACTTGAGAAAGTCGTGGAAAATCTAATTGATTGAGTGGGTGAATGATTGAGGGAATATCGCAATCAACTTTTAGGTGAAAGATTCTAGGAGATTAGTTTGAATTCAAAATCAAATGACCAATCAACTCTTATAAAAGATGACGAAAAAGTCACGGGGTGTGTGACACTCTTCCCGAGACATTTCTGAGTGAATTTCTGAGTGTGTGTGAGCTACACCATAGCCTACACCTCTGAGTACCATTGAGCATCACATTCTATGCCAATGGGAATGTACAATCATTAGATTTAATCAATATACTTACATACATAATCTCTGGTTTCTCTGAGTGACCATCTTCAACTCTGTCAACTTCAACAGGGCATATCTCACGATCTACTGAACCAAATTGGATGATTCAAAGTGCATTGGATTCAGCTCAAAGTCTACTATACACCTACAAACTTTCAAGGCCATTGGATCTACCATCACAGAGAAATCTTAGTCGGGGTGCTCACTGGTCTGTGACTGTAAGTCTCCTAAAAAATCGGGGGTACACCTTATTTTGCTAAAGTGATTTCTCTGAGTGTAGTTTATCATTTTCTTTCATTCCACTTGCAAATGGAAGCTTACTAAGCTAATAGAATATCTCTAGAAGGAATTTTTCTAATTGTAACTACACTGGTCACACTGAGCATAACATTGAGCAGGTATCAAGACCAAAATAGAAAGTTTTCAAGTCTTGTGATTTACAAAGTAGTCTGTTTTGATCAAGTCATTACTCAAACCTTTTTCAAAGTACATATAGCATATTTTGGTATCATTTGGAAGCTCAAGGAGTCTACTAAGCATATCTGGAGTCAAAGGAGGGCAGGTGTGAAGCAGGTTTTGCAGCACCAACTGATCTTCTGAGTGCATCCAACCATCACTCCCAACAGTGGTATCAGAGCAAATAAGGTAATCATGGGTGATGGTTTCCCTTCCTTCATTGACAAATTATACAGAAACAACTACCAAGCTTGGTCTCTAAGGATGAAGACCTATCTACAAGGAAGGAGCTTATTTGGATACATATGAGGAGATGAGCAATTGCCCTCATTCAAGACTAGAGGCCTACCCACAAAGGATGAACATGAAAGACTCAACCAATGGTGTGCAAAAGATGCTTTGGCAAGGTCTTATCTCTTAAACTCTATATCTGACTTTCTTTTACCTCATGTAAGGAATTGTAAGACTTCCCAAGAGACTTGGGAAACCTTGTCAACATATTTTTCATCAAGCACAAGGGCCAGAAAGAATCAGCTATGGATTGAGTTTACAACTCTTAGGAAGCAATCAAAACAATGTGTCTCAGATTTTGTTACCAAAGTCAAGGACATTGCAGACCAACTTGCAAGTGTTGGAGAAGAGATTGAGGAAGAGCAAATAGTCAGACAAGTGATCAATGGACTAAAGGCAGATGACAAGTGGGAGAGCTTTACCACAGCAATGGACTTATACATGGACATCCAAGCACCTGATCTAACAACCCTGATTGGACAACTCTTTACACATGAAGCAAAAATCACAAAGAATGGAGAGCAATCAAAAGGTAACAATCCCTCTGCCCTATATACTGATAAGAAGACTAAAGACAAGGGTAAAAACAAAAAGGTTGATGAAGAAGGCTCTACCTCCCAAGCAAACTATGCAAGGAGAGGTAGATCTTCTAGAGGTAGGGGCAGAGGAGGTAAGTCAGGTAGGGGAAGACCCTACAATCAATCTCCGTGCAATATATGTGGCTTGTCTAACCATACCACAGATGAATGCTACAAAAACTACAAGAACCAAAGAGGAAGAGGTCACCAAAGAGGAGGATACTCTCAAGGCAGAGGCAGATTCAATCAATCTCAAGGCTACCATGGCTACAACAATAATTATAACAACAACTACAATCACAATGGCAACTATCAAGGTGGATACAGAAATAGGAAAGACTACAACAATTATGCAGAGGAGCAAGATGATTCCTTGTTGATCATGAACATGACATCTAAGTCAGGTATCAATGATGATCATTTGTTCTATATTGATTCAGGTTGCTCTAATCATGTAGCTGGAAATGTTGCATTGCTTTCTGATTTGGAAGAACCCAAAGGCAAGCATCAAGTGCAGACAGGTGATGACACTAAACATTCAATTGTTAAAGTAGGCAATGTCAAAACTAGTGATGGTAATCAGAATTTATTGAGCAGAGTGTTGTATGTTCCAACAATCACCAAGAATCTGATGAGTGTAGGTCAGATTGTGGAAAAAGGTCTACAGGTCAGGTTCACTCAACATGGTGCATATGTGGAGGATCTAAGACATGGATTCAGAAGGATAGCCAAGGGAGAAAAATCAGGTAGATTGTTTACCTTTGAACTTGAAGACACTAAGAGTATTGCTTTGTACAACTATAAGGATCAAACACTATCAGAATTGGAGATTTGGCACAAAAGATTAGGTCACATTGGAGAGAGGACCTTAAAGCAAATGAGTAGGGATCAATGTGTGCTTGGGATACCTAATGTATCCAAGCAACACATGATATACAAGTGTGGGGCTTGTCAATTTGGTAAGTCACACAGATTCCCCTATACCAAGAAAGGTTTTATGCATGAAGATTATCTGGAATTGGTGCATACAGATGTTTGGGGACCTAGCAAGGAGCCATCCATATCTGGATCAAGGTACTATGTGTCCTTCATTGATGACTATAGCAGGTGGACTGTCTTATACTACATGAAACATAAAGATGAAGTATTTAATTGTTTCAAAAAATATCTTGCACTAGTTGAAAATCAAACAGGTAGACATTTGAAGAAGCTAAGGTCAGATGGTGGTGGAGAATACTTCTCCAATGACTTTGAAGATTTCTTGCAGGAAAGAGGCATCAAGAGGGAGATTACTACAAGGTACTCACCTAAACAAAATGGGGTTGCTGAAAGAAGGAATAGACTCATTGTAGAGACAGCTAGGTCTATGCTAAATGAAAAGAAATTGCCAAATTATCTTTGGGCAGAGAGTGTATCTACTGCCACATATTTAATTAACAGGTTGCCATCAAAGACACTTGATGGAATGACACCCTATGAAGCTTGGCATGGTAAGAGACCATCTCTGGATCATTGCAAAATCTTTGGTTGTGTTGCATATGTGCATATTCCCTCACAGGTAAGGGGAAAGCTAGACCCTAAAGCTGAAAAATGTATCTTCATTGGTTATAATTTGAATCAGAAGGGATACAGATTCTACAACCCCTCAAACAAAGGCTTCAAGGTAAGCAGAGATGTCATCTTTGATGAAAATGATTCATGGTATGAAAATGAGTGCAGGAAAGTTAGCCTACCTTATGACATGGAAGAAGACTTTCCCAAGCTTATCAGGCAAGAACCAATTCAGAAAGAGGACACAAGCTCAGATGATGAAGACACCATCAACATTGAAGAATTCAAGGCTTGGAAATCCAAAGGGAAGATGAAGATGAAGCAACTAGAAGATAATCCAGAATCCTCAACTCAAGCTATGAGGAGATCTCAGAGAGAAAAGAAAAAACCTATTAGGTATGGGTATGATACTTCACTTGTAACCAAGCACTCTGTATATCTTGCAAAGGATCTCTTGAATGAAGAACCAGGTACATTTGAAGAAGCAATTACTAAACCAGAATGGAAGGAAGCAATGGATGAAGAAATGGAGGCTCTCAAGGAGAGTGATACTTGGGACTTGGTACCCAAGAAGGACTCCATGAAGGCGATAGGATCCAGATGGATCTACAAACTCAAGAGGAACTCAGATGGTACAATAAACAGGTATAAAGCTAGGTTGGTAGCCAAGGGTTTTGCACAAACCCAAGGCATTGACTATGAGGAGACATTTTCTCATGTGGCCAAGATGCCAACTATCAGAGTTATGGTAAGTGTAGCTGCATCCAAGAATTGGAACATGTACCAATTGGATGTGAAGAATGCATTCTTGAATGGATGGATATCTGAAGAAGTCTACATGTCACAACCACCTGGCTAAGAAGGTAAATCATGTTTGTAAATTAAAGAAGGCTCTGTATGGATTGAAGCAGGCACCTAGAGCATGGAATTACAGGTTGACAACCTATCTCCTAGACCAAGGATTCATAATGAGTAAAGCAGATACTTCATTGTTTATCAAAAGAAATAATTCAGAGGTAATATACTTGTGTGTCTATGTTGATGACATCATTATTACAGGAAATGATGTTCAGGGAATTAGACACATCAAAGGACAGATGATGAAGGAATTCAAGATCAATGATCTTGGATTATTGAAGTACTTCCTAGGACTTGAATTGGTCTACACAAACTCAGGTATCTTTATTACTCAGAAGAAGTACATTCAGGACATGGTCAAGAAGTTTAATTTGCAGGAAGCTAAAATCTCAAACACTCCTATGGAGGTCAACCACAAACTCAGTGCTCATGAAGGGGAAGAACTCCAAGATATTACAGGTTACCAAAGTATGGTAGGTAGTCTTAATTATGCTACCTTAACCAGGATTGATATATCATATGGTGTTAGTGTACTTAGCCAATTTATGCACAAACCAAGAGTACCTCATTTGGAGGCAGCAAAGAAGATAGTAAAGTATTGCCACATATTTAATTAACAGGTTGCCATCAAAGACACTTGATGGAATGACACCCTATGAAGCTTGGCATGGTAAGAGACCATCTCTGGATCATTGCAAAATCTTTGGTTGTGTTGCATATGTGCATATTCCCTCACAGGTAAGGGGAAAGCTAGACCCTAAAGCTGAAAAATGTATCTTCATTGGTTATAATTTGAATCAGAAGGGATACAGATTCTACAACCCCTCAAACAAAGGCTTCAAGGTAAGCAGAGATGTCATCTTTGATGAAAATGATTCATGGTATGAAAATGAGTGCAGGAAAGTTAGCCTACCTTATGACATGGAAGAAGACTTTCCCAAGCTTATCAGGCAAGAACCAATTCAGAAAGAGGACACAAGCTCAGATGATGAAGACACCATCAACATTGAAGAATTCAAGGCTTGGAAATCCAAAGGGAAGATGAAGATGAAGCAACTAGAAGATAATCCAGAATCCTCAACTCAAGCTATGAGGAGATCTCAGAGAGAAAAGAAAAAACCTATTAGGTATGGGTATGATACTTCACTTGTAACCAAGCACTCTGTATATCTTGCAAAGGATCTCTTGAATGAAGAACCAGGTACATTTGAAGAAGCAATTACTAAACCAGAATGGAAGGAAGCAATGGATGAAGAAATGGAGGCTCTCAAGGAGAGTGATACTTGGGACTTGGTACCCAAGAAGGACTCCATGAAGGTGATAGGATCCAGATGGATCTACAAACTCAAGAGGAACTCAGATGGTACAATAAACAGGTATAAAGCTAGGTTGGTAGCCAAGGGTTTTGCACAAACCCAAGGCATTGACTATGAGGAGACATTTTCTCCTGTGGCCAAGATGCCAACTATCAGAGTTATGGTAAGTGTAGCTGCATCCAAGAATTGGAACATGTACCAATTGGATGTGAAGAATGCATTCTTGAATGGATGGATATCTGAAGAAGTCTACATGTCACAACCACTTGGCTATGAAGATCCCAAGAAGGTAAATCATGTTTGTAAATTAAAGAACGCTCTGTATGGATTGAAGCAGGCACCTAGAGCATGGAATTACAGGTTGACAACCTATCTCCTAGACCAAAGATTCATAATGAGTAAAGCAGATACTTCATTGTTTATCAAAAGAAATAATTCAGAGGTAATATACTTGTGTGTCTATGTTGATGACATCATTATTACAGGAAATGATGTTCAGGGAATTAGACACATCAAAGGACAGATGATGAAGGAATTCAAGATCAATGATCTTGGATTATTGAAGTACTTCCTAGGACTTGAATTGGTCTACACAAACTCAGGTATCTTTATTACTCAGAAGAAGTACATTCAGGACATGGTCAAGAAGTTTAATTTGCAGGAAGCTAAAATCTCAAACACTCCTATGGAGGTCAACCACAAACTCAATGCTCATGAAGGGGAAGAACTCCAAGATATTACAGGTTACCAAAGTATGGTAGGTAGTCTTAATTATGCTACCTTAACCAGGATTGATATATCATATGGTGTTAGTGTACTTAGCCAATTTATGCACAAACCAAGAGTACCTCATTTGGAGGCAGCAAAGAAGATAGTAAAGTACCTAAAGGGAACACAAAATCATGGTTTGTACTTTCCTTATTCATCAGACATTGATATTAAGATATATTCAGATGCAGATTGGGCAGGTTGCAAGGATGACAGGAGAAGCACATCTGGTTACATATGTTTTGCAGGAGATAAACCAATTTCTTGGTCATCCAAGAAACAACCCACAGTGGCTCTATCATCCACTGAAGCAGAATATAGAGGGCTTGCCAATGCAACTCAAGAAGCTATCTGGTTGAAGCTTCTATATACAGAGTTAGGTCTACATACAAGACCACCAATCATCTTTGGAGACAATACTAGTTCTCTTCACCTTGCAGCTAATCCAATTTATCATGCAAGGACTAAACACATAGAGGTTCATTACCACTATGTGAGGGAGAAGTTACTTAGCAAAGAGATTCAATTGACATATGTGTCTACTAATATGCAATGTGCAGATTTACTTACTAAAGCTCTGGATGGAAGCAAGCTATGCAGATTTAAATCCATGATTGGATTGCAGGAAGAAATTGAAGACTAGAGATGAAGACTTGAGCCAAAGTGTTTGGCTTGAGGGGGAGCTGTTGGTGTAATTCAAGCCTTAACACTTGGCTTGGATATCAACCTTGAAGACTCAACATAAAGCTTGGATCTTGGAAGCCTAGCTTAGGTTAATTCATGAGGATATCACTTGAAGAATGAACCATAGGAACCTAGCCTTATTGTTCTTACCATTTATCTCATGTAAAAGTCTATATGACTTTAACCACTCTTGTAAACTCACCTACTTGAGAAAGTCGTGGAAAATCTAATTGATTGAGTGGGTGAATGATTGAGGGAATATCTCAATCAACTTTTAGGTGAAAGATTCTAGGAGATTAGTTTGAATTCAAAATCAAATGACCAATCAACTCTTATAAAAGATGAGGAAAAAGTCGCGGGGTGTGTGACACTCTTCCCGAGACATTTCTGAGTGAATTTCTGAGTGTGTGTTGACAGTATACGGGAAGAAGCAAGTACGGACACACATGCAGATCTAGCACTAAGGCAACCCTTCATTTTTTACGGACACACATGCAGATCTAGCACTAAGGCAACCCTTCATTTTTTTTCAAAACCCTTACATCATTTTTAAGTGATTCTCATCACTAAAAACCCTTGTAAATATCATTTCACCTTTTTGTAGCTCCATTTTGTACAAGCCGAGGAGTCCTCAAGCTTGGGGAGCCTTAGAAGTAGTTGCCTGCCAATTTTCATAATTTTTAGATCTCGTTTGAGCCCTCAAATAAGCCCTAGAACCTAATTTTTAACTAGGCCGGACATTAGGTCTGGACAGGGCCAAAGCTAGTCAAAAACTATAAATAGAGCTAGAGAGCTCATTTTTGGGGCTAGCTTCTTGTAGTTTGAGCTTGTATGAGAACTTTCTTGCAATAGAAGTGATTCCATTGTCTTACTCTCTTTGTTCTTGCCGTGTGTGCGCGTGTGCGTGTATGTGTGTGCATACTTGTGTGCTTCTCACTCACGCACTTGTGCTTCCACTTGCTCGTGGTCTTCATACCATCCTCACGTCTTCCCGGATTGACATTAAAGGAGTTGCTACTCATCGCTGAGCTACACCAAATTTTGGCGCCGTTGCCGGGGATCGAGCTTTGAGGACGAGCGTGTGATGGTAAGACGTAGAGAGGACGCGTTGGAATGGTAAGTAGTAGGTAAATTTCTGATTTTTCTCCATCTCCATCTTCATCTTCACCTCCTTCTCCATCTCCACCTCCACCTCCTTCTCCACTACATATTCCCTCTTCCTTATCATTCCCTCATTTGTTGTGTGCGAGTTTGAGAGAGAGCGAGTGTGAGTGCTTGTCTTTTGTGTGTTTTTTGCATGTTTCTTGCAGGTGGCAGCTCCATCATCATCTCCAGCAAGCTCAGCAGGTACAGAAATTGTCTGCACAGTCCCCGAGGCGTTGAGCTCGAGCTATCGCGACACTCCGAAAATTTCACCCAATCACGATTCTGAGTGCACCACGACACTGCGCAGGCCTAGAGCTCCCAGGAACACTAGATAGAACAGAAAAATTCACCATATCCCGAGCTATCGCGACACCTCGAGGTATCGCGACACCTCACGACCTATCGCGACACCTCACGACCTATCGCGACACCTCGACCTATCGCGACACTTCGACCTATCGCGACACCTCACGAGCTATCGCGACACTTTGACCTATCGCGACACCTCACGACCTATCGCGACACCTCGACCCGACCTATCGCGATACACGACCTTTAACGCATGAAAATTGAGGGTCAATTTTTTGAGTGATTGGAAGGGTAGTTGAGCTTAATTTTAGGCACCTTGGTATAACTTTAGAACCTTGGAAGTGGGCAAAAGGCCTAGAAAGCAGAGAGGGATCTCCTGAACCCTGAGTGCCTGTTTTGACCCTTTAGTGCCTGAATGGTCATAACTTGACCATACGAACTCCGATTGATGAGATTTTGGTCTCATTGGAAAGCTCGTTGAGAATCCTACGTGGACCTCGACTGGTTTTTGTAAAAATCATACGCGGAGTTTTAGAACATGCATTTTTAAGTTGACCTTTAGGTGGAACTAAGTGGTTCTCAGATTCAGGGGGTACAGTGAGTTACTCCAGGGGGACTGAAAATATTGATGTGTGTCTTTCAATTACTTGTGGTAATAGAGCTATACTAACTGGTGAGCTTTTGCAGGAACTTTGTGTGCACTCAAGGCAATCCAAAGCAAGCTAGCAAGGGTGAGTACCAAGCTTGGGGGAAGGCTTCCTGGGCTTGTGTAGCAGTCTGGTCAACCAGCTAATTGAGGTTGGAAGATCTCTCAACCCTCCTTTGTCAATTCCTAGCCTAGGCTAAGTACGACTTAGGTGTGGTAATTAATTAGGGCAACGTTAGGCACGAATCAAGTCCAAGAGTATTAATCAACCAAGTGCAAGAAAATAAATAGGTCTTAAGTGCGAAAACCCTAAGGGACAAAAGGTAAACGGGAATCGATCACTTATCAAGTGCGGAAATTCACTTAAGTACTCCTGACGACGCGATTTCAGACAAGACCATAAACATAATATTCAACTCAAAAGAACAAAGTGATTGGTGCAAATTAACTTGCAACGAGAGTGTGCTTGAGTCCAAGGGGGTAGATAAATCAGGCATATGAACCTTAGATCAGGCAGACACTTAGGCCGAGACAGACAAAGCCTCAGATCTTCTGAAGCTAGTGTCAATCACACTGCCAGGTCTTGGGCCCATCAGTTGAGTGATTACCCATACACTCCCAGATCAGAAACCAGTGATTCTGAGATGTCCTATCACATGGAGAGACCAGTAGGTAGTTCAGGGTTGGCTTATCTAGAAAAGCCCGAGGGACCTTACAAGACTCAATTGGAATACATCAGGACTAATCGTCTAGGTGCTCGCATCTACGAAGACGGACTGAGAAGATCGGTGGTCCAGATCAAGAACCCCGATCAACCCCATGGATTAGACTACCCGGTAGTCAAGTTTGAGAATGGAGCATACCTAGATAAAGAGGGAACTATATATGTAGTCACCACTCTTCCTGATAGAACTGATGAGTTTGGAAATGTGATTGCGGAGACCGACATGGGTGATATAGAGCAGGGGAACTTAGAGAGAGAGCCAAGAACTCCCCGTGGTAAATCTGTCCTGACTAGAATCATGACTCCAGAGTGGATTCCACAAGACAATAAAAGCATAGACCTGCTTTTAAACCGAGAAACCGATGAGGCTTTTTGGAGGTACAAATCTGCTCAACCCCAGGAAGTGAGTGCCCTCACAATCTATGAGTTTAAAGACCCTGATAGCCCAGGCCAAGTAACCTACCTAGACAATGCATCAGAGAGAATCTTCGTGGTCACTGAGCATGGCAGACATGCCTACACATGGAAGGGTGAATTTGTTTTTCCCCAACCTCCTCGGACTAATGTGTCATACAGTCACCAAGGAGCTGGGACCTCCCAAGCTCATGGGGCTCAAAGAGACAGAAGTAGAGACAAACCTGAGGTAAGTTTTGCCAACTCCCTAGGAAGAGAAAGAACGGGAACAGAAAGAAATAGAGCGGAACCTGAGAGACATAGAACCCCATGGAATCAAAGGAATATTGATGATTTTCCTTTGCCAAGGCCGAGAGAACACACTAGGACCCTGCGACCAACTCAACTGGTGAAGTCCATGAAGAATTATTTCGATGGCACGGGAGACCCTTATGACCATGTGGCAGAATTTGGGCAAGTATTGAAAGCTGAACAGGTAGAGGACCTATTCACACAATATAATGCTTTCGGTCTAACCCTTAGGAACACTGCCCTTACGTGGTTTCAACCACTGAATGAGAGGCATTTCAGAAACATAGACCAACTCTTAGAGGCATTTATTGTTGAGTTTTCTAAGAGTGGAATCAGGCATAACACCTCCTCACTAATTCATAACTTCAAACAAACACCTCAAGAGACGGTCAGACTAGCTGGAAGAAGATTTAGACAGTACCTGGAGAGATGCCCGATGCCGGAGTTACCCACACCAGCCAAACAAGTGGCCTTGTTCCTAGATGGATTGTTGAGCACTAAGCTCAGGTCATATGTGTACCTGAAGGACCCCAGAACAATAGAAGAGTGCGTGCGCATGTGCATAGACATTGAGGACAATTTAGGTGAGGAATTAGAACTATCAAAAATCTATAAGGATTCTGATAGCTCTAGTAACGTGACATCTGGTCAATCCACATCCATCGAGGAACTTGCAGAGAAGGTAGCCCAAAAACTAGGTGTCTCTAGCAAGCAAATTCCAAGATTTGCTCCAGTTAAGCGGTGTTACAATTGTGGCGGTGAACATATGGCAAGTGTATGCCCCATTATGGCCCAACCCCAGGCGAATCCTAGTAGCCAGTACTGCACCATAGAGCGCAGGTACACCAACCACACTGCACAAGACTGCCCATATAACAAGCAAACTGTTAGGCAAAATTACCCTCAGCCATATCCACAACATGGTAGATACCAGAATCAGTACCCATCACCACAATACAACAGACCACAGCAAACTTATCAGCCACCCTATCAAGGGCAGCAGAGACCTCAACCAGTCCTAGTGCAGCAACCCCCTGCTCCAACCAACGTGATCCCAGTGAAATACGCATCTACTGAAGAAAATCGGAATAGAGCCATAGTCCCAGTCACCCCATTGCTATCAGACAGTGATCCAAGTGACCATAGTTTTGACTCCGCACATATTGATAGCCCACAGGCTTACTACATGCAGTCACCCGAGCATAACGAGTCATACTATTATGAGGACCCAAGTGAAAATAGTGGGGAACCTGAGTATTCTAATGTCATGTACACAAACCCCAACTCTAGACCTCAACCTAGGCAGGTACGACCCCCATTTCCTAGAGGACCCTGCTTCAGATGTCAGGGAGATCACCTTATACGTGATTGTCCACTACCTGCCCCGACACAACCTCAACCAGTAACCATTCAGGGTTTCTGTCAAGACTGCGGGAAAGAGCATCTCCTACGAGATTTCCCAAAGAACCCTAATAACATGCCTAAAATCACTCCTATCAATGTTGTTGGGTTAGTTGTAGACTCCACAGGGAGTGTGACTTCCACTGCACCTGTGCAGGTGATCACAAGAGCCCAGGCACTTCAACAACACCAAGGTGTTGGTCGGGAAAAGAGCCCCGAGGTGAGTGAAACAGAGAGCATAACCAAAAAGAGGACTAGAGCCTGGAAGGATAGTCGTGAAAGAATGAAGAGGCAATGGGCAAAAAAGATAAACGAACTTGAAGAAAGCTTGAGAGAAACCAAGGCAAAAATCACAGAGATCACATCTCAACCGCACTCCCACACACTCCCACCACTACCATCCCCATCACCCTCCATTCCTCCACCCTCTAATACACCCCACGTAACCCACCCACCACCCCGAGTAGGATCAGTATTAGCTGACCCCACTCCTGAAGGCTTGGACATGATGTTCAAGGCCTACCAGGCTCGACTTCAAGAAGGGCCAACAGCTGCAAACCTAGACAAGAGTTACCCTAGAGCAGATTTAGAGATTGAATGGATGAAAATGTGCATGAAAATGGTAGAACAAGCTCAAGCTATACTTGAGACTAGTCAAAAGTTCAATCAGACAAACTCTGTCAAGCCGGATTTGCATTTCCAAGGCTTACTAGAAAGATTAGAGCAGTTGGTAAACAAATCACAAGTTTCTTTACCTCCACAGGCTCAACCAGTTGTTGAAAGAGGAAGCTCACCACCAATGGGAGCTTATGTTCCTAATTCCACGGATGCTGGAATACCTCCTTCAATTCAACAGTACTCTCAAGAGTTCTTGCGGGAAATACAAGAAGAGAAATGGGCCAAGGAGAAGGGTGATTCCCCTCCTATTCCTGAGATTGATGATCTTCATGATCAATTTCCCCAAGACATTCCATCTATCTATGGAGATCCAACAGAGCAACAAGAGAATGAGAGATTAGATTTTGAATCTAATTCTTTACAAGAGTTGCCTCATTTCACAGGCCCATGGGAATCTGAATCTCTCCAGATCAGAGCTCCCACAATATTGGTGAGAAATGAAGACTCAGTGATTCCCAGGAACACTGATGTTGTGAAGAACACTAAGGTTCAATGTCATCTCACTGTAGAGGAGCTGCTCAAGGCAAAACCGGAGCTCTGGAATCATGTGAAGGATCAGGTTCCAGAACTTGAATCCAATACACCAAAAGTAGGCTCTAAGCAAAAAGTACCAGAGATACCTCTCGACAAGATAGGAGATATGAGCGAAGGTGAAGAAGGTAACACTTATCTTCCGATCACCTATCAAGGTTACACAACCAAAGCAATTGTGGATTCGGGTGCTGGTGTTGCTATTGCGACCACCTCCTTGTGGAAGCGATGGGGCAAACCCACCTTAAGACCAACGAGAATGAAACTTCAAATGGCAGATGGTCATTTTGAAAGACCTCTCGGATTGCTTGAAGGGATAACTCTAACCACTTGTGGTGTAGAGTTTGAACATACGTTTGCTATATGTGACTTTGAGAAGAATAATGTTTACGAGATGATCCTAGGAAGACCTTTCCTATGACAACTGCAAATAGTACAGGATTGGGGAACCAACTCCTTGTACTTACAGCATTTAGGGGTCACCACCAAGGTCAATCTGAAGGATTACACCTTCAGAGATGTACCACCCCTACAGTGGAATCCTATCCACAAAGCGAAGGAAGATTCTATCTCCGTGCATTCTGGAAGTTCACCTGAACCATCCTGGCTGCATGAAGATACTCACTTGTGGATGTGCAAGGTCGCTGAGGAAGAGGAAAAGCGCCTAAAAGCGAGAGAAGAAGGAACTCCCCCAGGAGATAGACCAATAAAAGACCCAGCCTATACACTAATGATATTTCCAGATGAGGAATTTGAGCCTCATGGTTGGGCAGAAATCTTAGCTACCATGGACATTGCAGTCAATGAGGAACAATGGACACCCCATTGTGACGAAGAGGGTTATGATATTTCAGTGTTCATGTGTCAGCCCTTGTTGGAAGAGTGTGATCCTAGTGAGTTCATAGAAGAAGAAGAGAATGACGATGATCTAGAATCCATTGTGATGGATACTTACTTTGACTCAGAGGAACACTACTTAGAAGACATAGGAGTGTTAACCCAAAAAGAAGAAGAACCCCTCACGAGTATTAAAACGATAAATTCAAAGGAAGGAAGTGAAGGAGGTCAAAAGAAAAAGAAAAGAAAAGCAATGAAACAAGAAGAGGAAGAATCATTGTTTGAAGTACCAGATAATTTCAAGAAATATGAACTGGAAGACCGAAAAATTTTGGTACGGATGCCTAAGAGAGAGGCCATTATAGGAGAAGCATATGACAATAAAGAAAAGACCAAAAAAATTGTAGTGACCATTGAAGGGAACGAAGAACGATGTATGTACATAGGAGATGACCTAAGTGCAAAAGAAGAAGCAGAGCTTGTAGCTCTATTAAGGGAATATAGGGATGTGTTCGCATGGCACTATAGAGACTTGAAAGGAGTAGATCCAAAGATTTGCTCTCATACGATTCCGATGACCACTGATGCCAAGCCCACTAAACAAAAGCCCTACACATATAATGACAATTATGCAGCCAAAATAAAGGAGGAAATTGACAGGCTGATTGAAGCTGGATTCATCTATGAGATTGAGCACACTGAATGGGTGTCCCCCATTGTAGTGGTGCCCAAGAAGAATGGGAAATTGCGAGTGTGCATTAACCTTAAAAAAGTCAATGCCGCTACGATCCGAGATAGTTATCCACTTCCAATCACCGAACATCTATTGGAGTGTGTTGCAGGCAAGGAAGTTTACAGCTTCCTTGATGGATTTTCAGGTTACAACCAAGTAGCCATTGCCCCCGAAGATCAACACAAAACGGCCTTTGCCACAGAATGGGGAATCTTTGCATTTCGTGTGATGCCATTTGGGCTCACCAATGCACCTGCAACATTCCAAAGACTCATATGTCATGTCTTCAAAGAGTTCTTGCGAAAGAGCTTAGAAGTATATGTGGATGATTTGTGCGCTCATTCCCAAGAGAGAAGTTACCACATCCCTGAGCTCAGGCAAATCTTCAACAAGTGTAGAGATTATCGAGTGTGTCTGAATCCAGAGAAGTGTGTGTTTATGGTACGACAAGGCAAGATCTTAGGTCACATTGTTTCTAAGAATGGAATATCAACAGATGAAGACAAGGTAAGAGCAATAGCAGAATTGCCCAGACCAAGGAATGTTAAAGAGGTACAAGCCTTTATGGGCCATTGTGGATATTACCGTAGGTTTATCCACATGTATGCCATCATAGCTAAACCTCTTTATGGGTTATTAACAAATTTTGAGTGGAGTGAGGAATGCGAGACTTCCTTCAACGAGCTGAAGAGACGTTTGTGCACAGCACCAATATTGACTACTCCGGATTGGAGCAAACCCTTTCATGACCATGTAGATGCCTCAAATCACGCAATCGGATGTGTGCTAGCACAACCCAGAGGTGAAGGAAACCTAGATTTGCTGATAGCATATGCTAGTAGGCAATTAAACGCAGCTGAACGAAATTATACCACAACGGAGAGGGAAGGCCTAGGTATGGTATATGCTGTGAAGAAGTTTAGACACTATCTATTGGCCAATAAGTTCAAGTTTTTCACTGATCATCAAGCTTTACTATATTTGGTCAATAAACCTTGCAATACAGGCCGCTTAGTAAGATGGTTCCTCTTACTAATGGAATACGACTTTGAAGTTGTTGTCAGGAAAGGTAGAACCCATCTTAGGGCTGACCATCTTTCTCGCATCACTTCAGGAGAGCCACCGCAAGGAGTGTCTGATGAATTGCCCGATGCTTATCTGTTCAATTTAGAAGTTGTTCCTAAATGGGCAAATAAGTTGGTACCAGTCCTAACCTTCGGGCCTGCAAATAAGAATGTGAAAACAAGCAAAGAGGAAATTGTAAAATCACTAAAGTATCAAATATTGGCCGGAAGTATGTACAAGCAAGATGCTGAGGGCGTATTAGCTTGTTGTGTCGAGGACGATGAACATACTAGTTGGTTGCAACAAGCCCATGAGGGATTGCTAGGGAATCACTACTCTAAACAACGAACATTGCAGAATCTAAAACGCTTAGGAGTGTATTGGCCTAGCATGGACAAAGAAATACAAGAGTGGATTCACAATTGTTCAGTGTGCCAGAAGAGAACCCCAGTGGAACATGCCACTCTTTATCACGTGTCATTAATCCCAGATTGGAGTGCTCCATTGGTCGAGTTCATGAGATCGGGAACATTACCCAATCAGGCTAGTCTTGCAAGAAAACGGAGCATGGAGCAAGAGGCTCAAGACTATGCCTTAGTAGGAGACAACCTATATCGAAGAGGCAAGGATGGTTACCTAAGACTGTGCGTTCATGAATCAGACTATTTGAAAGTCTTAGAAGCGGCACACAGCGGTACTGCAGGTGGACACTTTGGGCCTGACAGAGTAATTAAGACCATTCTATTTTCAGGACTTTGGTGGCCCACTCTTCATATGGATGCACATACTTATGTGAAGAGTTGTGACACATGCCAACGTGCCCAATATCCGATAAGAAAAGATGAAATGCCTTTAAGGCCAATGATGGGAGGACGTGCATTTTCAAAGTGGGGTATAGACTTTGTAGGTCCCATCAACCCCCCAGCTAGAAACTCCCACGCAGAATATATTATTGTAGCCACAGATTACCTTACAAAGTGGGTGGAAGTAAAAGCCACGACAAAGAATGATGCTCAAACGACGGCTAAGTTCTTATTCGAAAATGTGTTCACTAGATATGGGTTACCAATAGAGTTGGTTAGTGATAGAGGTACGCACTTCTTGAATGAGGTCATTAAAAATCTCCTTCAAGAATTCATGGTGATACATAAGAAGTCTGCACCCTATCACCCACAAGCTAACGGACAAGTCGAGAGCACGAATAAGATCCTATGTAACGTATTGACGAAACTTGTAAATAATAAACGCTCGGATTGGGACAAACAACTTCATCATGCTGTTTGGGCATACCGAGTTGCTTACAAAACGGTACTCAATGCCACCCCATTTCAGATGGTCTTCGGACAAAATGCGGTGCTACCATTAGATTTCCTAATTCCAGCTTTAAGAGTAGCACAAGAGCATGAGTGGAATGGACACGAGTTGTCCTCTAGGATCTTTGATCTAGAGCGTTTAGGTGAGACGAGGCTACGAGCAGCAGCAGGCATCTATGCTGCAAAGAAACGGCAAAAGGCATACTTTGATGCCCACGTGAAGGATAAGGGCTTGAAAGCAGGAGATCTAGTTTTAGTCTACACATTGAAACAACACGCAAGAAAGCTAGAAAAGAGAGGCTACGGACCTATGATCATCAATAGGATCTCCACGAGTGGAGCAGTACAACTAGCCACTCTAGAGGGGGATGTTCTACCAAACTATATTAGCGGGTGCAGAGTCAAGCTGTATCAGGAACCCCTCACGGAGGAAATGCTAAGTCGACTCAATGCTGCTAAGCAACGTAAAGAGGAGGAAAAACGAATTCGAGAAGAAGCACAGGCAGAAGCCTTAGAGCGTATCAGACGAATGAAGTTGAGGAGACAAGGGAGGGATCAGCTTGTGACTGACACTCAAGAGTCTCCAGGCTATCACATGGCCATGTGTGAGGCTTCAGGTGAACGTACCCATAAGATAGTGGACCGACGACCTTTTGTGACCCTAGAAATAGGACAAAGAGACCGCAGCACAAGCGTGAGAGCTTTAATTGATTCAGGAGCAGCCACAAGTGCAGTTCGGCTTTCTTATTGCCAGCAGCTGCAATTGGAGGTAAAACCCCTAGAAGCATATCTGATAGGGTTAGGAGGTGTTGAAACCCCTTGTATGGGAGAGGTGGATCTTCCCCTCTACATACAAGAGGTCCTCATGACAGCAAAAGTGCTAGTGTGTGAAGACGAGGATCTGACCGAACCTCTTGTCTTAGGCCAAGACTGGATCTATGATCACGCAGTCAACCTCAACCTAAGAAGTGGACTTCTTCAGGCTTGGGTAGGCCAAAGCCGTCTCACGATTGAATTAGAAAATCAAGCACTCAAACCAATAGAACAGGCACCAACTCTTGGTCCCTCCAGGAATCCACATGAAGATAACAATGTTGTGCTTGTCCAAACTTCTATGGTGCAGAGGAATGTCAATCTTACTGAAGGTTCAGGGGCCAAGAAGGAGTTCCTAACTGATCCAAAGAAGATTCTAAACGAGCGGACCGAACATCACTCTACACGAAGGAGGCCGCTGATCAAGAGGCAGGAGCGCCAACCCATACAACATGGAGCATCTCGTGGCGTGAAGCAGATCTGGATACGCAAGGATGGAAAACCCACAGCTCCAATAGCAGATTCTCAAGGAGACAAGAAACGAGCCTCACCATCAAGGAACAAAGTGAAGAAGTCCCCTAGGATAACCCCTAGGCATACCATTTCTATTTCCTAAGCGGTCAATGAAGGCCACCCCTAATGCTAGACAGATATGGGTGCCCAAGGCTTGCTTACAAGCCCAAATTACTTCACCTTCAGGCACTAGGATGAAGCAACTTTCACAAGCACTCTTGGCCAACAACTCAGAAAATGACAAGATACCTACACCTCTCACTGTCCCCACTCCCATCAACCCTAGGAATGTCTGGAAATGGGTACCCAAAAGGTCCCAAATACATCTTCACCTGTCCTTAGCTCTAAGAGCTACGACTCCTCTATCAAAGTGTGGAGAATTAAACTGTGTACTAAACCCCCTGACCCTATTCTGTAAATCCGCCCACACTAACACAGGAGCATTCCGAGCCCATTGCATAACCAAAGTATGCATCTAGGATGACACTGACCTTTAATCACCACTCACACATATCATAAACACCTCACCACTAACCACTGACCTCCGGGATTGTCATGTTAGTATTGTGAAGGGAACACCATTACATCTTGTTTCCTATGCAACACTAATGTGCCTTTCTTCTTCCAGCAGATAAGCAACCTACTCTCATGGCAACAGCGGCAGGCACAAGCTCTCAGGCAGGTGCCCATGCTCCAATCAATTGGGATGCCATGCCAGTGGAAGCTCCACCAACAGCTCGGCCGGAAGAATTCTTGAACGTGCGAAGAATTCCTATTTCAGATCCACCCAGTGGACTAACCGAAAGAGTAAAAGGGCACTCCCATTGGTTCAATGAAATGCCAGGAGATTTGGGAGACGCAGATCACATCTAGGAGTCCAAGATGGAGTGTGGAGGGGTTTGGTGGACCTTCCAGTTCTTTTCAAGAGAATTTGAGACCTTACAGAATGCAGCTCCACTTCAAGATATCTGGCGAAAGGCAGGACTACATGCTTACTTCAGTGCAGCTCTACCTAAACCCGACTTCCTCAGGTGCTACTACTTGATTGCTACGCTGAAACCTACCGGGGATAAGGATCATTCAGGCTCATTCTGGGTGCCCTCCTTATCCAATCTAGAGGAGATGAGGAAGTTTGAATTAAATGTAACGTTAATCAGGGAAGCCCTTCAAATGTATGGTACTCATGTGCCTTCAGATCGCGACCCCTTGATACCAGAATCAATGAAAAGCAATAGAGTCAAGAAACTAAAAGAAATGTGCGCCCTCACCCCCAACATCGCCATACCTCTGCGGATGTGCCTCCAGCACTTCGCATTTCCCGCTCAGGACCGTTTCACTCAGCCTCACAAGAAGATATGGTATGGGCTGTATTTAGCAGAGACCGGAAGCTTGCCCATTAAGATGCCGGTATGGATCCTAGATCAAGTATATGAGGCAGGCAAGCGGGGAGTGAGGAAGCCCACTTTACATGGTTGTTGTGCGCTGACAAGAATCATCTACAGATGTCTTGCATATGATGTGCCAGTTGCCCGAGCCCTAAAGTATGCACACCTGGAGCTGTTCAAAGGGCGGAAGTCAGGGAGTCAGCCTGCAAAACAAATGCGTGGATCGCTCTCCCAGGTAACGATCCCTCAAGAAGCCACGACTGAAGCTTCTCCCCGACCAGAAGCTCAAGTCACACCTTTCACGATCCATCTTCAAGGAGTTCAAGCTAGAGAGGTGGTACAACCAGCTCCATCCGCCCCTCCACTACCTACCGATGTAGAGTTTGCATCTATGGCCACCTTCACAAAAGATCCAAATTTCGATTTCGAAAGGTTCCTGCAGACGGTCCCCCTATCCGACAGTGAAGATTCCCTTGACAATGTGGGTCCGGGTGCATCAGCCCAAAGAGAACAGCCACAGGGCGAGACGAGCAGAGTACATGGGGAAGAAGTGGCACAACATCCTCATGACCCAAACACATAAGTGCAGGAAGGCGCACACAGAAATGACCCGGAAGACAGTGAAGAGGAGGTCCCTGCCTACACAGCACAACTCAGACGGCTGTACAAGACGATTAAACAGGTACAGAGAAGACATAAGATGACAGAAGAGGCGAATAGAGCTCTAGTGAACCAGATGCTTCAAGCCGAGAATGTTGACTCCAACTTTGTGGAATCATTGAATTTATTGGCAGAGACATGTGGGATCGGGGAGGCATTGAGGACAATGGTCTATCAGGAAAACCCTGTCTATGATCAACGAAGGATTGATACACGACCACGACGCGGGAAAATAATTCAAATGGAAACCTCTACCGCCTTGCCTACTATAATTTCAGAAGATGTTCACATGACGAGCCCGAGTCCCACCGACGAACATGAGGTAATTACACACGTACCATCTCCACAGCCACCTTCCATCCACCCTTCAGAACCTCTCTCCACTATTCCTCCTGAACAACCGATATCCACCCATCACGAAACCATTGTACACACCCCCGTTTTGACATCCTTCCCTTTACCCACGTCCCACACTTCCACCCAAATTTTTGAACCTCACACCGGTCATCCGGCCACCGATCAAACCATAATAGGTCACCCCTCCTATCTCCCCGCCCTTGGACAACCACTTGCCAATAGCCAGACCTCATCCCATCCTTTTCCATTCACTCACACCCAAACCCTATCCACCACTCCCCTAGCAACTGCCTCACACTCAGCCCAAGTCACACAACCCTCATTCTGGACAAACCTTGTAAATATACTCCAACAGGTGGATAATTATAATAAAAAGTCCCTTTCCCAACCCCACTCCCCCACATTCACTGCTACCACTATCACACCACCCACCATTCCTGTATTCACGGTGCACGAATCACACACTCTCACGTCCGATCCCATGGACATCTCACCATCCACAGGATCACCCACCACCACTGCTATTCCAACATCACCACGTATCACTTCACTCACGTCGCCATTTCCAAGCACTGTAGGCACAACACCCATTTTTCCCTTTCCCATCCCCCGACCCCTTGCATCTTCCACCTTTACCCCTGCACCCACTTCATTTAGTCATGCACTCAACACCATGCTCGAAGCTGCCGCCCAACTTAAACAGGAATACAGGTTACTAGAAGAAAACAATAAAGAACTCTGTACTTTGTCAGCCCATCTCCAGGCACGAGTTACGGCCCTGGAGTTATCTAATACAGAACTACAGCAGGAGGTGACTACCCTTCAACAACATCAGGTGGAGCTCGAATCCACACATGCAGAGAAGAGTAGGGTAACTGAAGAACAACTTAGAGATCAACTAGCCCGTAACGCTAGACTACAATGAAACATGGCTCTACTCCGACGCCATTTAGCGGCTGCTCAAGAAGAAAATAAAAGACTACAACAACAAAATCAAGACAACCTCAAAGCAGCTATGGAAAATACTCCAGGGGCACCCATTGACCCGGCTAAGTTCCAAGCCATCCCCTCGGAGAATATACAACAAATATTAGAGACCTATGCCACTCTCCTGGAGGCTCATGATCAGCTTGCTGACCAAGTCAAAGACCTACAGAAAACCCAAGTGCCTGCGCCACACCAACAAGAACACAAGGAGATGGCCAACGCTGCAACCTCACCAGAGACGGAATTATCAGTAGCCAGTGAAGTACTAGAGCTACGTCAGTAGGTGGCCGAGTTAAAAATCAAGTTGTTACAATATGAACGAACTCCTTCCCCACCTGAGCAACCCATGGAAGAAGAAGAAGTTATTATTCCAGTGGAGGAAGCATATGAACAGAACTATGAGCCTCAACCTTTTCCAGGAGGCACAATTACTGAGGAGGGACAGGACACTTATGAGGAACCCCCATCGGCATGGATGAAACAGGTAGAAGAAATGGGGCAGACTCATGAAGAACGTATCTCCTACCAGATGTTGGCCATGAAGACCATTGAAGAAACCATACTTCAATCAGAATACTTCAGACAGCTGGCCCCTAGAAGGCTAATCACCAGCTCACAATTACAATATAAGCCGTACTTTGTACTGTTGGCAGACTACAACGCAGAAATCAAAAGAGTCACCAACAAGTGCCCAACATTTGCCACACAGTTCGAACCAGAAGATATACCAGAAGCAGCACGAAAAGGGGCCATATTCCAACCCACTTGGAGGCAGAAGTTACTCGAAACTTACCCAGAAATGCTTAGAACATGGGATCATGCCCCCATGCATTTGAAGTACAATCCGTGTTTTGGGCCAGTGCAAAGACGAAGATCATGGAAAGCTTTTGCAATCAAGGTTCAGAACAACGCGAACTGTAAAGAATGGCTCAATTACCCCGCCATCGCTCCCCCAACCGGTACTCCCACGGTGTCATACATGATGGCAACCATCAGACATTGGATACCACGTCTCCACCCCATGCCAGATGTCGCTGCCCAGATGATGCTCAAGATCTTCGATATGATGCAGGTCGTACTCAAAACTTTTTGCAATGTATGCCGTATTCAACCTCCTATTCCCGGGTTTATTAATGGTAACTACGACCTGCTATATGATATGAGCACAACCCCGAGCATACGAGTGGCTTACGCATGGCATGCACGCATAAGATATCTCCCTGCCTGCTACAAGCAAACATTCGACGATATGTTCACCACGGGGTTTTGGGAAGCACATTCAGAGGTATTCGCGCCACGGCCTACGCATTTACTCCATCTCTTTGCATGCGAGCAAACAATGCATTCCGAGCTTTACACGATGCCACAACCTGACATGCCTGGTACAGTTGATTGGGAGGCTTTGCAACGAGACCTGATCAGAGGTTTAAGAATCAAAGAACAAGAATTGGCAACCGACCTCCTGCAGAAGTACATTGATCAAACTGTGGAACAGAGGTCTGTCAGAGGCGACAGACCCTAGGGGGGGGAGAGTGTTGACAGTATACGGGAAGAAGCAAGTACGGACACACATGCAGATCTAGCACTAAGGCAACCCTTCATTTTTTACGGACACACATGCAGATCTAGCACTAAGGCAACCCTTCATTTTTTTTCAAAACCCTTACATCATTTTTAAGTGATTCTCATCACTAAAAACCCTTGTAAATATCATTTCACCTTTTTGTAGCTCCATTTTGTACAAGCCGAGGAGTCCTCGAGCTTGGGGAGCCTTAGAAGTAGTTGCCTGCCAATTTTCATAATTTTTAGATCTCGTTTGAGCCCTCAAATAAGCCCTGGAACCTAATTTTTAACTAGGCCGGACACTAGGTCTGGACAGGGCCAAAGCTAGTCAAAAACTATAAATAGAGCTAGAGAGCTCATTTTTGGGGCTAGCTTCTTGTAGTTTGAGCTTGTATGAGAACTTTCTTGCAATAGAAGTGATTCCATTGTCTTACTCTCTTTGTTCTTGCCGCGTGTGCGTGTATGTGTGTGCATACTTGTGTGCTTCTCACTCACGCACTTGTGCTTCCACTTGCTCGTGGTCTTCATACCATCCTCACGTCTTCCCGGATTGACATTAAAGGAGGTGCTACTCATCGCTGAGCTACAGTGTGTGTGAGCTACACCATAGCCTACACCTCTGAGTACCATTGAGCATCACATTCTATGTCAATGGGAATGTACAATCATTAGATTTAATCAATATACTTACATACATAATCTCTGGTTTCTCTGAGTGACCATCTTCAACTCTGTCAACTTCAACAGGGCATATCTTAAGATCTACTGAACCAAATTGGATGATTCAAAGTGCATTGGATTCAGCTCAAAGTCTACTATACACCTACAAACTTTCAAGGCCATTGGATCTACCATCACAGAGAAATCTCAGTCGGGGTGCTCACTGGTCTGTGACTGTAAGTCTCCTAAAAAATCGGGGGTACACCTTATTTTGCTAAAGTGATTTCTCTGAGTGTAGTTTATCATTTTCTTTCATTCCACTTGCAAATGGAAGCTTACTAAGCTAATAGAATATCTCTAGAAGGAATTTTGCTAATTGTAACTACACTGGTCACACTGAGCATAACACTGAGCAGGTATCAAGACCAAAATAGAAAGTTTTCAAGTCTTGTGATTTACAAAGTAGTCTGTTTTGATCAAGTCATTACTCAAACCTTTTTCAAAGTACATATAGCATATTTTGGTATCATTTGGAAGCTCAAGGAGTCTACTAAGCATATCTGGAGTCAAAGGAGGGCAGGTGTGAAGCAGGTTTTGCAGCACCAACTGATCTTCTGAGTGCATCCAACCATCACTCCCAACAATGAGCTTGTACATATATGCCTATATATACAAGTAAAAATTTAGGGCAAGTATGAGAGAGCATGTGAAGAGAAGAATTAGAGGTTGTAATAGACATTAGACACTTGAAAAGTGTAGGAGATCTCTCTCATCATTCATATGTAAACATTTTCAGAGAAGAAGAAATATTGCGCCCGATCTTTTGCTGATTACTCCTTCTATGTTTAATCTTTTGTGAAATGTTTTTGTACAAGTCTAATTCTATAGTTGATTGACCTCTCTACAAGTTTTCAGATCCTAATTGTGATCAGGTTGAGAGAATTGAGAGTATGAATATTTACATGTGTAAATGTGAAGAAGTGAAATTGTAACAGGCGCAAAATTTGATGCTAATGTTTTGGTCAGTTCTCCTTCCACAGTGTAAATTTTTGAGCAGTAAAGCACTCATTCTTTAAGTTGGAGGGTAGTCTACCTATGGCCAAAAGCATTTGAATAAAACGCGTTTTATTTTTGGAGAACTATGTGTTAAAAGTTTCAAGTGTCAAAGTCGATTGTAAAGAAGTAAAATTTTAGACATAGGTGAATTGTTTAGATCATTTCTCAAGTTCTACTGAGTCTTTTGAGATGATTTAACTTGGACAAGGTGTGCAACCTATAGGCAACACCTTGTGCAAAGTCTTATCAAAAACTTTACACATTTGGGTAGTCAATGAGTGAGTTATGTGCAGCAGACGTTTTGAGTAGTGACTCTCTTCATAGTTAGTTCAAGATTTTGATAATCTGGTATTGATCCTTCAAATTGGTAAAGGTTTTGAGTTGTTCTTGATATAGAGGTGATCTAACATCAAGGATAGATTGTTCTTTTGGAGATTAACACTCTCCATCACACTACATATCTTTGGAGTTTATTTGGCTGGTGTAGTGCAAAGTTTTTGCAGCACCACTTCATCTTCTCCAAGTTCAAATCCATCTCTTCACATCATTTACTTCTTGCATCACTTAATTGATTTTATGTAAGACTACCTTTATATTAAGATGGTTGAAAACTAGATTCCTTTGGTCTAGTAAGCACCAGCTTTCTGGTTCATCCCTTGAAATTTTCTTTTCTTCATCTTAATTACCCTGCATAGATACATTTGTAGCTTTTGAAAGGGAAAAGTTCATCAAATCTGACATCTCTTGATACCTTTAGCTCCTTTGTTGTGGGATTGTAACACTTATAACCCTTTTTCTCACGTGCATACCCTACGAAGACACACCTTTCTTATTTATTATCAAGCTTGGTCCTTAATTTACCTTGACCAATACATAACATGTGCAACCAAAGACTATTAAGTGTGATATATCGGTATTATTATTATACCAAGCTTCATAAGGTGTGATAGCATCTATAGCTGATGTGGGCAGCATTTTCATGATGTATATAGTTGTGGTTTCTGCATCAGCCCAATAGTGATTGCACATACTCATCTCCTTCATCATGGCCCTACACTATTACATAAGAACAAGCTCTAAAGTAGTTTTCTTAGTCTTATGGATTTTATTATTTATGATAAATAACATATGGAGGCGCTCAAATCTCTAAATTTAGAGTAAAAGTAGATAAAAGTAAGAAGGAAAAAGAGGTGTCTATTTTTAGATAAGGAAGGTGTTTTTGTTGACAACCTCTCAATAAAAAGAGTGGTTCTCTTAGTGTAGATGGTCAAATTGAGTGATTCTTGTTGCCTTGTGAAGTTTACAACTTGAACTATATGTACATCAGTTTTGTACAAAATTCAATGAGAAACTTCTATGCAAGTAGGCATTTTTGCAGATCTGCTTTCTTGTGTGTATCTGGTGTCTCATCAGAGACATACCTCTCTTCAAACTTTCATATCTCAGTCATTATGAGGCCTTTTTGAGTGATTTCACTCGGAGGAGTTTTCATAGCTCTAATAATTTCTTTCTATATCAAAATTTTGCATATGTTATCGAGTTTTGCTACTTCTATACATCAGTTTTCAATTTAGATAGTTATTCATAGCTTATTGTAATAGGCCTCCACATACCTTGACTTCAAACCATTCGTTTGGGAGTTATACTCAACCTTCCTTGATGTTTATTGTTTTGAAAGCATGGTACTTAAATTCTACTTTTAGGATATAGGATAAGTTTTAATCAGCTTAATTCACAAAGTTTTTGGTGATTATTTTGCTATAGTCATCAATCTTTGTTTTCTTGAAAGTTTGCAAGAAAGTTTGATTTCTAAAGTTTGGAAGTATTTGTTTGATCTTTTGAAGATCTTGGGAGGTCTCATCACTTCTCTTTGTGTCCTTTGATTTTTACAAGTTTGTAAACATAACATTGTGGTATGATAGCTATTTTTTTTATCAAATCCTTCATCAATCTTATTGAATTATCTTCTTTGTTTACAACAATTCAACATGGCATATCTGAGTGCATCAATTGAGAAATTATCAGATGGCAGAAATTATCTCATGGGGAAATTTAGAGTGGAGTCTTATCTCATGTCTAAAGGTCTTTGGGGATTGATAACAAGTAAGTGAAGCCACTATTACCAGAAGCTCCTACACAAGCAAATTGAGCAAGAGAGCAAGAATGGATTAAAAGAGACAGAAAAGTTATGTTTATTATATCATAAACAGTTTTGAATACTATGCTTGGACATATAAGAGGTTTGAATACTATCAGAGAAGCTTGGGAGTCTCTAGAAAGGTTATTTGCAACTACCAAAAGAGCAAGGCAAAGACAACTTATTGGTGAGTTGACAAGAGTAAAAAAGAAGCCACAATAATCAGTTAATGATTATGTTCTTGAGGTAAAATCTCTTATTGAAGCATTAGCCTCTATTGATGCATCTCCTTGTGAGGATATAAAGTTTAATAGCATGTTAAATGGCTTGAGAGAAGATGAAAGATGCAAGTCTTTCATTACATCTATCATGATTCAAGAGAATCTACCATCCTTTGAAGATCTACAAATGCTCATAATGACGGAAGAAATTAACACAGAAGTTGGAAATTCTTATCATTCGCAAAGAGTTAGTCAAGAACAAGCTCTTTATACTTCATCAAATAGAGCAAGAGATAGATGAAATTGGAGCGAAGGAGGAAGATTCAACAACACAAGAGGAAGAGGAAGCTTTAATGCTACTAGAGGAGGAAGAACAATACAACAAGTTCAACAGACTCAACCAAATTAGCAAGGTAGCTTTACTTGTAATTATTGTGGTAAAGTTGGTCATTATGCCAGGGATTGCTTCTCTGACCCAAATAGAAGGGGTGGTTTTAGAGGATGACAAAGAGGAAGAGGTCGAGATCACATGCATCAAAACAACAACATAGTGCAAGAGGAGGCTCACACACAGAAGGAACACATTCTTATGGCTATGCATACAGAGACACATAAGAGGAAGGTAAACAACAAAACTTGGTATGTAGATAGTGGTTGCTCAAACCACATGGCTCATAACATGAATATGTTTATGAACTTACACAAGCTAGATTCAAGAGTCACAGTTACTAGAGGACATAGTACTGAGCATGAAGTAGTATATTTTGGTGATTGTCCACTTAATGAACACTTAACTCTCAGAGATGTTTTGTTTGTTCCTAATATTACAAGAAATTCGATTTTACTTGGAGAGATGAAGGACAATGGAGTGAAGGTGGATTTTGACAATAATTAGTGGCAGGCTTATCAGAAGAACAATGGGAGTTTTGTTATAAGAGGACAAAAGGTAAATAGATTATATACTTATGAAATTGAAGTTCTAGATTATGCAGGTTATACAATGGTCAATGGGGCTCAATTAAGTCCATTGGAATTTATGGCATAAAAGATTAGGACACATCAGTGTTGGCAGGTTGAAGGATATTGCAAAGAAATCCTTGGTTGAAAGTCTACCACAACCACCTAATCAAGATTTGGATTTTTTTTGTGAGGCATGTCAATTTGGAAAACATATACAAAGTCCTTTTTCAAAAGTAGGATTGCAAAGTAGAGGTATTTTGGAATTGATTCATACGGATGTATGGGGTCCATCTCAAGAAGAGTCTGGTAGGTAGCAAGTACTTTGTAACATTTATTGATGATTTCTCAAAGCTTACATTCGTTAATTTTATGAAATACAAATCAAAAGTGTTTGATATGTTCAAGAAGTTCAAATCATTGGTTGAAAAGTAAACAGGTTGAAGCATAAGAAGGTTGAGATCAGATGGAGGAGGTGAGTATTTTTCTAATCAGTTTCTTGCATATTTTGAAGAAGAAGGAATAAAAAAGGAGACTACAAACAAATAACACCTCAACAAAATGGTGTGGTTGAATGAAGAAATAGGTCTATCTTGGAGATGGGTAGGTGCATGTTAAATGAAAAGGACTTACCACTTACTTTTTGGGCTGAAGCATGCAATATGGCAGTTTATGTGATGAACAGGTTACCACCTACTCAAAGGCATATACAAAAAGCACCTTTTGAAATGTTTTTGTTTATATATTTAGGTAGTGATGTGTGTGAATACACTAGGACTGCCGGGCCACTTTTTTCCCTCTTTAGGAGGGTTTTTTACCCCGGCTTGCATATACGCCTATAGCCCTAATGGGTTACTTATCTTTGTACATTCTAGTGGCAACACATTCAGTATTGTGTGTTGTGCTCCAAGATTCTTCTTCTTCCTTGTGCTCTTTGTGTGCTTCCGTAGACGTCTAACTCCAACAATTGGTATCAGAGCAGGTTTCCACTTCATCTAGGGCGTCATCTACACCTCTCCAATCGTAGTCTCAAAATCGCATGAAATTTGGTGAGCATATGTTGGAGATAGACGTCTACGGAAGCACGCGAACAGCACAAGAAAGAAGAAGAAGCTTGGAGCACAAACACACAATACTGAATGTATTACTAGAGAATGTACAAAGATAAGTAGCCCATTAGGGCAATAGGGGTATATACAAGCAGGGGGAAAAAAACCTCCTAAAGAGGGAAAAAAGTGCCCCAGCGGTCCTAGAGTGTTCACACACATCACTACCTAAATATATCAACAAATCCCCCCTGGGAGTGATGCGGTGAACAAGGAGCTGGCACTCATGTATAAGGAAGTGCCAAGCTATGTGGAAATCACTCCACAAAAGGAAGTAAGCCCAAAGCTTTGCGGAAAGCTTCAAACTTCTCCCTAGGCAGAGCCTTCGTGAAAAGGTCTGCAATGTTCTCCTGCGTGGGCACATATGCCAAGCTGATCTCCCCAGCAGAGAACCTCTCCCTGACATAGTGATAATGCACCTCAATGTGCTTAGTGCGAGCATGGAACACAGGGTTCCTCGCAACTGCCAATGCGCTCTAACTGTCAGTGAAGATGGTGGTGGCAGAAGACTGGCCAACACCCAAATCAGCCATAAGGCGTCTGAGCCACACACACTCAACAGTCGTTGTGAAAGCTTCCCTATAATCAACCTCACAATTGGAAGTGGCCACAGTAGGCTGCTTCTTGCTCAACCAAGATGGACATGAGAGCTACCAAGCATGAAGCAAAAACCACTGGTGGACACATGAGTGTCATAGCAACCAGCCCAATCTGAGTCAGAAAAAGCATGCAAATCTGGCGGTAGTGATCCCCCCTTGGGATAAAACAACCCAAGTAGCCGAGTACCACTCAAGTAGCGAAAGATGCGCTTAACCGCTTTCCAATGCGTGACTCCTGGGCAATGCATAAACCTGCTCATCTGTGAGACAACAAACTGAATATCTGGCCGAGTAATGCATAAGTAAATCAAGCATCCAACAACCTGCTGATAGAGAACAGCATCAAATGCATCTCCAGCATCATGAAGACTCAATCGTAAACCTGTCTCCATAGGAGTGGCAATAGGCTTACAGTCTTCAAGGCCAAAACGCTGCAATAATGTGTCAATATATTTCGTTTGACACAAAGCCATTCCACCATCAACCTGCATAAACTGAATGCCCAAATAGTGATGCAAATGCCCCAAATCAGACATCTCAAATGAGGCATGCAAATCAGCCTTAAAATCAGCAATATGTGTCTCAATAGGACTAGTGAGCAGCATGTCATCGACATAGACAACAATGATCAAAAGCACATCATTAGCACGTTTAACATATAAGGTGCTTTCAGTTGGACTGTTCTCAAAACCATGTGCAATCAGATAGGCATGTATCTTCTCATACCAAGCACGTGGTGCTTGGTTTAAACCATATAATGCCTTCTTTAACCTGCAAACCTGGTTTTCATGCCCTTTCTGCACAAAGCCACGGGGCTGAAAAACATACACTTCTTCATGCAAGTCACCATTCAGAAATGTTGTTTTAATGTCCAACTGATGTACATTCCAACCATGATGGGCTGCAAGTGCACAAATGCTCCAAACAGTAGTCATACGGCATGTAGGTGCAAAGGTCTCATCAAAATCAATGCCTCTTTCCTGTGCATAACCCTTTGCAACAAGCCTAGCCTTATACCTGTCAACTGTACCATCAGGTTTACACTTCAACTTGTATACCCACTTAGTGCCAATGGCCTTCTTGCCAGGAGGCAAGTCACATAAAGACCATGTACCATTCTTCATTATAGCATCATATTCAGATTGCATAGCAGCCATCCAATTTTCTGAATTTTGTGCTTCATCAAAAGAAACAGGCTCATTCTCATCACCGAGACTAGATGCAGCCATAGCATAGCAATCTGATGCAAAGGAGGCACTATGAGAGCCTGAACGAGTACGATATGACAAAGGTGCATCTAATTTGCTGTCATGCAAAGTCTGCACCAGCCATTTTGGCATAGTTTTTGCCTGCTCAATATCAGCTTTCTCATCAACAAGTGCATCATGTAAATCTGCATCAGAAATGGAATGATTTGCATCATCATATGAAACCTACAAAGGCTGAGAAGTTGCCTCATTAGGACCAGCACTAGCCTGTCCACCTGTAAAAAGAGGCATCAAAGTATCATACATGTCTTTGGAGCTAGCAAATGTCTCCTTAGTACATGAAAGCAATGGCGGAATAGCATCTTCCACAAAGACAACATCACGGCTAACCAGAATGCGTTTAGTCTGTGGATGATACAGACGATAGCCTTTACTTTCTGAACTGTACCCAACAAAAATACATTTTACTGCCTTATCATCCAATTTTCTGCGATGTTGTTCAGGCACTAATGCATATGCCAAACAACCAAAAACACGCAGATGAGCAACAAATGGCTTGCGGTCATGCCAAGCCTCATATGGAGTGATAGACTGCAACGCTTTAGTGGGACACCTGTTCAGTACATATGATGCACACATGATAGCCTCAAGCTAGAAACTATGTGGTAAAGCCTGACTTTTGACCATGCACCTCGCCATCTCCATGAGTGACCTGTTCTTTCGTTCAGCAACTCCATTCTGTTGAGGTGTATATGGTACTGTACACTGGTGTTTTATCCCACGTTCAGCCAGAAATGCATTAAAATCTGAAGACATATATTCCCCCCCTCGATCTGAACGGAGGGTTCCCATTTTACATGCTGACAGATTTTCAACCAAAACCAAAAACTGTTTGAAGCACATGAACACTTCGGACTTTGCTTTGAGTGGATATACCCATGCATGCCTGGAAAAATCATCAATGAAAGTCACGAAGTAAAGGTAATTTCCAAAAGAGGGTGTCTGCATAGGACCACAGACATCACTATGTACAAGCTGCAATTTCTGTGTAGCCCGAACTGAACCATCTTTTGGAAAGGAAGAATGCTGCATTTTGCCCAAAATATAGCCTTCACAAACATGTTTTCCAGGTGCCTCAAGTTTGGGCAAAGAGGACACCATTTCATATTTCTACAGGCATAACAAACTAGCAAAATTCAGATGACCAAAGCGTGCATGCCAAAGCTTTGCATCTGACATAGCCTGAGAATCATGAACTGCACATGCCGAATCATTCACAGATCTTTCATAGTCTATGAGCTTATACAGCCCACGACATAAAATGCCAGAAGCAATAATCACATCGCCATTTGAGAGATCATGGACTGTACACCTGTCATCAACGAATTTCACAACCAAGCCAATCTTGGCTAATGCAGAAACTGATAACAGGTTCTTTTTTATCCCTGGCACAAATAAAGCATCTGACAAAGTGAAAGAACTACCATCAGCAGTAGTCAGAATGATCTTACCAACTCCCATAACAGGATAAGAGGAGTTATTGGCGCATGTGACAGTATTCCCTGTAGGGGCAGGCTCGAGTGAAGAGAAGAAACTGCGTTGCGAGGTAATATGTTTGGTCGCCCCACTGTCAAAGTACCAAACATCTGAGTCTACTGCAGACATGCACTGATCATGAGAAGCTGGGTCAAAACTGTAGACAGTAGTAAATGCCCATTCTTCTTCCTGCACAAGATTTGCAGACTCTGTTTTTGGTGTAGAGGCCTCTGCAACAACCATTCCAGCCTCTTTCTTCTTTGCCTCTTTAGCAGCCAGTTTTGGACAGTTCTTTATAATATGATCATTTCCTTTACAGTACTTGCAGAATAATTTCTGCTTTTCTGATTTCTTCTCATCTTTATCCTGGTTCTTCGATTGTGCAGCATTTGAAGATTTCTGCTTACTAGTAGAAGAGCTCCATTTTCCTTTGCCCTTCTGACTAGCCAGGAAAGCTTGATCTGCAACACGCATAATGGACCTGTTCTGCCTGGACTGATCTTCCTGCAACAGAATAGAGACTAATTCCTCAAATGACAAGCCATTCGGATTGCCTTTCATCATCAACCAAAGAGTAGAGGCAAAACTCTGATATGAATCAGGAAGACCATTCAGAACGGTCTGCACAAGTGAGCTATCTGGTATAACCTCATCAGTAGAAATCAATTGTTCCTTCAGGTCTTTGATCTTTGTAAGAAAAATGTCCATAGAATCACCTTCATTCATGTGCTCACTCTCCAACTGTTTTCAGAGGTAAGCAACACGAGCCTCATTCCTAGCCTGGTACAAAGTGGTAAGTGTATCCCAAGCATCCTTTGCTGTTCTGCAAGAGCAAATGTGAGGAATAATGGCACGTTTGACAGACAAAGCTATCAATGCATGTGCTTGGGCATCTCTGCCATCCCAACAAATCTGCTCTGCAGTAGGTGCAACAAAAACAGCAGCACGAACAGGAATCTGCGGAATATCATCTTCGACACCATCTTCATCAGCTCCAACACCTGTATTTGTAGTACCTGTCGTTACAGGTGTAACAGGACGTCTTTCAACACCCTGCACAATGTTCCATAATCCTTTTGCAACCAGTACATGTCGCATCATATAAGCCCATAATGGGTAGTTGGTACCATCCAACTTATCCTCAACAGCCAACATACGGAATACATCACTGCTTTCAGCCATGGCCGGTGACTAAAATACGTTGATGCAGAAAATTGACAGTATCTCAAAAAGTTGAACGGAACTGCCCAGACGAGTCCTGCTAGACCTGTAGCAGACTTCGAGACGCTTAAACTGGCGAACAGAAACTGGTATATACCTTTGGCACAAAAGGACGAAATAGCCTGTACAAGCGCTGCGATAGTGCGTTCGGAGGCCGAAACGAGGTCAGATCACGATTTCGGCACCACAAAGCGAAGCACTTTTGATCTCGAAAACACCCTGAGTATGCTCACCAAATTTCGTGCGAATTTGAGACTGCGAACGGAGGAGTGTCGACGGCGCCCTAGAAGAAGCGACGACCTGCTCTGATACCAATTGTTGGAGATAGACGTCTGTGGAAGCACGCGAACAGCACAAGGAAGAAGAAGAAGCTTGGAGCACAAACACACAATACTGAATGTATTACTAGAGAATGTACAAAGATAAGTAGCCCATTAGGGCAATAGGCGTATATACAAGCCGGGGGAAAAAAACCTCCTAAACAGGGAAAAAAGTGCCCCGGCGGTCCTAGAGTGTTCACACACATCACTACCTAAATATATCAACAGCATACCCAGGGTGTTTCAGAGATCAAAACAGCTTTGTTGTGTAGTGCCAAAATTGCGATTTGAGCTCGTTTTGGCCTCCGAATGCACTATCATAGCACTTGTGCAGGCTATTTTGTCTTTTTGTGCCAAAGACATATACTAGTTTTGGTTCGCGAGTATAAACATCTCAAAGTCTGCTACAGGTTTAGTAGAACTTGTCAAGGTACTTTTGTTCAACTTTTTTAGATACAGTCATTTTTTTGCATCAAGGTATTTTAGTCAATGGCCATGGTTGAAAGCAATGATGTATTTCATATGTTGGCTATTGAGGATAAGTTGGATGGCACAAATTACCCGTTGTGGGCTTATATGAATAGACATGTATTGGTTGCAAAAGGAGTGTGGAACATTGTGTAGGGTGTTGAAAGACATCCTGTTACACCTATGAATACAGGTACTATAAATACAGGTACTGGAGCTGATGGAGATGGTGTCAAAGATGGTGATATTCTACAGATAACTGTTTGTGCTGTAGTTTCTACTGCACCTACTGTAGATCAAATTTGTTGGGATGGCACAGATGCTCAGGCACATGCACTAATAGCCTTCTCAGTCAAACGTGCCATTATCCCTCACATTCACTCTTGGAGAATAGCTAAGGATGCTTGGGATACACTTAGCACATTGTACCAGGCTAGGAATAAGGCTCGTGTTGCTTACCTCCGAAAACAGTTGGAGAGTGAGCATATGAATGAAGGTGATTCTATGGACAGTTTTCTTACAAAAAGCAAAGACTTGAAGGAACAGTTTATTTTTGCTGATGAGGTTATACTAGATAGCTCACTTGTGCAAACCATTCTAAATGGCCTTCCTGATTCATATCAGAGTTTTGCTTCTACTCTTTGTTTGATGATGAAAGGCAATCCAAGTGCCTTGTCATTTTAGGAGTTAGTTTTTGTTCTGTTGAAGGAAGATCAATCTAGGTAGAACAGATCTATTATGCATGTTGCAAATCAAGCTTTCCTGGCTAGTCAAAAGGGCAAAGGTAAATGGAGCTCATCTACTAGTAAGTAGAAATCTGCAAATATTGCACATTCAAAGAAGGAAGACAAAGATGAGAAGAAATCAGAAAAGTAGAAATTATTTTGCAAACATTGTAAAGCAAATGATCATTTCATTAAGAGTTGTCCAAAATTGGTTGCTAAAGAGGCAAAGAAAAAGGAGTTTAGAATGGTTGGTATAGATGCCTCTACACCAAAAATAGATTTTGCTAATCTTGTGCAAAATGAAGAATAAGCATTTACTATTGTTTGTAGTTTTGACCCATCTTCTCATGAGCAATGTATGTCTACAGTAGACTCAGATGTTTGGTATTTTGATAGTGGGGCAACCAAACATATTACCTCACAGCACAGTTTCTTTTCTTCACTCGAGCTCTCCCCTACAGAGAATATTGTCACATGCGCCAACAACTCCTCTTATCCTATCATGGGATTTGGTAAGATCATTCTAACTACTACTGGTGGTAGTTCTTTCACTTTGTGAGATCCTTTATTTGTGCCAAGGAGAATCTTTTATTAGTTTTGGCTTTAGCCAAGATTGGCTTGATTGTGATATTTGTTGATGATAGGTGTACAATTCATGATCTATCAAATGGTGATGTGATTATTGCTTCTGGCATTTGATGTCATGGGATGTATAAGTTGATAGACTATGAAAGATCTATGAATGATTCGGCATGTGTAGTACATGATTCTTAGGCTATGATAGATGCAAAGCTTTGGCATGCATGCTTCAGTCATCTGAATTTATTTTGGGCAAAATGCAGCGTTCCTCCTTTCCAAAAGATGGTTGAGTTTGGGCTACTCAAAAATTACAACTTGTACATAGTGATGTATGTGGTCCTATGCAAACACATTCTTTTGGAAACTATCTTTACTTCATGACTTTCATTGATGATTTTTCTAGGCATGCATGGCTATATCCATTGAAAGTAAATTTTGAAGTGTTTATGTGCTCTAAAAAGTTTTTGTTTTTGTTGAAAATCTGTCAGCATGTAAAATGGGCACCCTCTGTTCAGATCGAGGGGAGGAATATATGTCTTCTGACTTTAATCCATTTCTAGTTGAACATGGGCTAAAACATCAATGTACAGTGCCGTATACACCTCAACAGAATGGAGTTGGTGAACAAAAGAACAGATCACTCATGGAGATGGCGAGGTCTTTGGTAAAGAGTCAGGATTTGTGAAGAGAGATGGTGGATGCAATCCAAAGATGAGTAGGTGCTGCTACAACCAGCTTCACACCAGCCAACAGAGACTTCAGAGTTGATTAGTAGACCCTTTGAGCTTCCTTAATCCACCAAAATATTAGCCAAGTACTCTGGAACATGTATCCCAAAAGTTTAAGTCAAGACAGACTAGTTGCGAAATGACTAGCTCCCAACACTTGCTATTTTTAGACATACACCTGCTGGAAAAATGAACAGTGCTCTTAGCCTGGTAGAAATTAGATAAATTCCTTTTGGGCATAGCAAATATACTTAGCAAGCTTCCCAATCCAAGTTAAAACACTTCAAATGATGGACTGAGCACTGAGAACAAGATTTATCAATTTTTGGAACATGCCCATCATTCTCGGGGCTCTGTAGGGATAGACCAGTGAGCAGTAAAATGCAGATAGCTCCAAAATTATAAATTCGATGACCTTGAAAATTTATATGCAGAAAAAAGACAGTAAGAGCTATCCAACGCTTATTAAAACATTGAAAAAGGTTGTGTAGATCTTGAGATATGACCTTCTGAAGTTACTACTCTGAGTGAGTATGGCAGACAACAAAACAGAGAAGTAGATAATGATAAATGTATAGATTCACATATGATTACAACCACATTGGCAATGAATCTTTGCACAATGTGAGTAGAATGATAGAGCTATGGAGTAAGCTCTTCAATCTCTACAAAATGACATGAAGTGGTCACGTACAAGGCTTGCTAATCGCCTCTTCCTTCTTGCTCTTTTTATAGCTATTCTTGGAGGGAGTTTTGAATTCGAATTCGAATGGCTCCACCTAAAAGTGATCCCCAAAGTTAGGAGATATTCCCTCAGCTCAAAAATTCATGGTTTTAGGTAGTTAGACCCACGAATTTGCTTTTACATCATGGATGAGGTAAGCCATCTTTTTCCTTTTTCTTTTTTGAATTACAAGAGATAAAAATGAACTCTTTTACAAGAGGTGTTCACATGACTACACATGTGACTTACAAATGATCATAATATCAAGAATATCAAGAATATCAAGCATTGAGGCTTGGGTAAAATGCACCAACACCTCCCCCTCAAGCTTAACATGCTTGGTCTCCAAATAAGTCTTCAATTGTCCTTGATTTCCTGCAAGCCAATCATCAACTTGAATCTACTTAACTTTGTACCATCAACTTGAATCTACTTGAAGTCCAAGATCTGTGTACAAAGACTTTAACCACATGATTTCTTGAGTTGCATTAGCCAAACCTCTATATTCGGCTTCAATAGAAGATAATGCCACGGTTGGTTGCTTCTTGGATGACCAAGAAATGATTTTTGAACCTGCAAACGATATATACCCGGATGTGCTTCTTCTATCATCTCTAGATCCGGCCCAATCTGCATCTGAGTAGACCTTTAGCTCAATATCTGAAGTATATGAATAGAGCAAACCTTCATTCATGGTCCCCTTTAGGTACTTGAGGACTCTCTTGGCCGCTTCCATATGTGGTCTTCTCAGCTTATGCATAAATTGACTCAATATGCTAACACTATAGCATATATCCACCCTTGTGAGTGTTGCATAGTTCAAACTTCCAACCAAGCTTTGATAGCTTGTGATGTCTTCAATTGGCTCTCCTTCATAAGCACTAAGCTTATGATTTTGCTCCATAGGTGTACCTGCACACTTGGTATTTTCCATCTTGAACTTGACGAGCATGTCATGGACATACTTCCTTTGTGTGATGTATATACCTGAATCTGTGTAGATCAACTCCAATCCAAGAAAATAAGTGAGCGGTCCGAGGTCACTTATTTTGAACTCCTCCTTCATTTGACTCTTTACCTGTTTGATTCCTTCAAGATCATTTCCTATGATAATAATACCATCAACATACACACATAAATAGATCACTTCAGATCCATTCCTCTTTATGAACAAAGAGGTATCCGCCTTGCTAGCTTTGAATCCTTGGTCCTGCAAATAAGTCACCAATCTAAAATTCCAACTTCTTGGAGCTTGCTTCAATCCATACAAAACTTTCTTTAGTTTGCATATGTAGTTAGGATGATGTGCATCCTCATATCCAGGAGGTTGTGCCATCATCAAACCATGATTTGTTTTCATCAAAAATTACATCTCTACTCACAGAAAATCCTTTATTGGTTGGATTGTACAATCTATATCCTTTTTGGTTTTGATCATAACCAATGAATACGCACTTCTCTGCCTTGGGATCCAATTTACCTCTTACTTGAGAAGGAATGTGAGCATAAACTAAGCATCCAAAGATTTTACAATGCTCTAGACTAGGTCTTCTTCCATTCCACACTTCATATGGAGTGGTTCCATCTAGTGACTTAGATGGAAGTCTATTTATGAGATATGTGGTTGTAAACACAGCCTCTGCCCATAGGTAGTTTGGCAATCCCTTTTTGTTGAGCATGGACCTTGCAGCTTTGACAATAGCTCTGTTCCTCCTCTCTGCTACACCATTGAGTTCGGGTGTATACATTGTAGTGACTTCCCTTTAAGTGCCTCTTTCATGCAAGAAGGCATCAAATTTAGAAGAGAAGTATTCTCCTCCACCATCTGATCTGAGTCTTTTCAAAGTCCTACCTGTTTGGTTTTCAACAAGAGCAATATACTTCTTAAAGCAATTAACCATTCATCCTGGTGCGTCATGAAAAACAGAATGGTCCACCTGCTACAATCATCTATGAAAGACACATAATATCTTGAGCCTGATATAGATGGCTCCTTATTTGGACCCCACACATGCGTGTGCACTATATCCAAAGGATTTTGATACATATATCCTTTCTTATTGAAAGGTTGTCTATGAGCCTTGCCGAGTTGACAAGCTTCACACTTATAAATCGTGTGTTGGCTTGTGATATTAGGCAAACCAAGTACACTTTGGTCCCTGCAAATTTGTTTGAGTATCCTCTCACCAATGTGGGCAAGCCTTTTGTGCCATATCTCCAACTCTGTTAGAGTTTGAGATCCATAGCTAAACAAAGCTATGTTCTTTGTATCTTCCACTTCAAAATTGAAAAGCTTTCCTGTGTTTTCTCCTTTGGCAACCCTTCTAAAGCCTTGCCTTGGGTCTTCAACATATGCTCCAAATCGATTGAATCTAACCTGCAATCCTTTTTCAACAATCTGTCCAACACTTATTAAATTTTTGGTAATTGTAGGGACATAAAAGACTTTGCTTAAGAGGTTCATATTCCCATCTGATGTCTTCACATTACCTATCTTCTCCACTGAGTGCTTTGTGTCATCTCTTGTCTGCACTTCATGCTTGTTATGAGGATCTTCCAAATCAAAAAGTAAAGCCACATTTCCTGCTACATGGTTTGAGCATCCCGAATCAATGTAAAATATGTGATCATCATCCTTACCCTTCTTCATTGATAGATTCATAATCAATAATGAATCTTCTTGACTTTGGTCCTCTACATAGTTATTCTAGTCTCTTCTTCCTCTATGGCCACTTTGATAGTTGTTATTGTTGTAATTGTTGTTGTAGTAGTTGTTGTTGATGTAGCCTCCATTGTATCTGCCTCTATTTGATCCATAGCCACCTCTATTGAATCCTCTTCCTCTTGAGTTCCTTGGATTCCTGAAGCATTGTTCAGTAGTATGGTTAGATAAGCCACATATATTGCATGGTTGAGATGATTGGAATCTTCCCCTGCCTTGCTTTCCACCTCTGCCTCTTCCTCTAGCTCTTCCTCTACCTGCAAAGTTTGCTTGGAAAGAGCTACCTTCATCTTCATTCTTCCTATTCTTTGACTTTTCCTTGACCTTAGCTTTATCAGAATATAAGGCAAAAGTTTGATTACCTCTTGAGGACTCACCACCTTTGCTAATCTTTGCTTCATGAGTGAAGAGTTGGCCCATGAGTGTGTTGAGGTCGCGTACATGCATATCCATGTATAAATCCATGGCTGTTGTGAATGACTCCCACTTGTCGTCTGCTTTGATTCCATTTATGATTTGTCTAATGATTTGCTTCTCTTCAATTACCTCTCCAATGCTTCCAAGTTGGTCGGAAATCTCCTTCATCTTTGTGACATAATCAGTCACATTTTTCTTCAGGCTTTTCTTCATTGTTGTGAACTCCATCCACAATTGGTTCTTCCTTGCTTGAGTGTTGGAAGTAAAGAAAGAAGCAAGTGCATTCCAGGTCCCTCTTTATGTTTTGCATCCCTTGACATAAGGTAAAATAAAATCAGAGATTGAGTTTAGAATATAGGACCTTGCAAGTGCATCCTTCGAACACCAATTTGTAAGTCCTTCCACTTCTTCATGTGATGGTTGCCCTTTGTTCCTCATGGTTGGCATTGCTTCATCTTCGGATATGAATCCATATAGATTCCTCCCTTCAAGGTAAGCCTCCATCCTTAGAGACCATGCCAGGTAGTTGTTTTGATCCAATTTGTCAATTGTTGATGGAAATCCATCTCCCATGTTGCTTGACTATGCTCTGATACCACTGTGAAGAGAGATGGTGGATGCAATCCAAAGATGCGTAGGTGCTGCTACAACCACCTTCACACCAGCCAACTGAGACTTCAGAGTTGATTAACCCTTTGAGCTTCCTAAATCCACCAAAATATCAGCCAAGTACTTTGGAACATGTATCCCAAAAGTTTAAGTCAAGACAGACTAGTTGCGAAATGACTAGCTCCCAAAACTTGCTATTTTTGGACATACACTTGTTGGAAAAAATGAATAGTGCTCTTAACCTGGTAGGAATTAGATAAATTCCTTTTGGGCATAGCAAATAAACTTAGCAAGCTTCCCAATCCAAGTTAAAACACTTCAAATGATGGACTGAGCACTGAGAACAAGATTTATCAATTTCTGGAACATGCCCACCATTCTCGGGGCTTTGCAGAGATAGACCAGTGAGCAGTAAAATGCAGATATCTCCAAAACTGTAAATCCAATTACCTTGAAAATTTATATCAAAAAGAAGACAGTAAGAGCTATCCAACGCATGTTAAAACACTGAAAAAGGTTGTGTAGAACTCGAGATATGACCTTCTGAATTTAGTGCTCTGAGTGAGTATGGCAGACAACAAAACAGAGAAGTAGATAATGATAAATGTATAGATTCACATATGATTACAACCACATTGGCAATGAATCTTTGCACAATGGGAGTAGAATGATAGAGCTATGGAGTAAGATCTTCAATCTCTACAAAATGACATGAAGTGGTCACGTACAAGGCTTGCTAATCGCCTCTTCATTCTTGCTCTTTTTATAGCTATTCTTGGAGGGAGTTTTGAATTTGAATTCAAATGGCTCCACCTAAAAGTGATCCCCAAAGTTAGGAGATATTCCCTCAGCTCAAAAATTCGTGGTTTTAGGTAGTTAGACCCACGAATTTGCTTTTACATCATGGATGCGGTAAGCCATCTTTTTCCTTTTTCGTTTTTCAATTACAAGAGATAAAAATGAACTCTTTTACAAGAGGTGTTCACATGACTACACATGTGAGTTAGAAATGATCATAATATCAAGAATATCAAGCTTGTAGTCTTGGGTAAAATGCACCAACAGGATTTACCACATAGTTTTTGGCTTGAGGTTGTCATGTGTGTAGCATATGTACTTAACAGGTGTCCCACTAAAGCACTACAGCCTATCACACCATATAAGGCTTGGCATGCTTGCACGCCATCTGTTGCTCATCTACATGTTTTTGGTCATTTGGCATATGCATTAGTGCCTGAGCAACATCGTAGGAAATGGGATGATAAAGCAGTAAAATGTATTTTTGTTGGATACAGTTCTGAAAGCAAAGGCTATCGACTGTATCATCCACAGACTAAATGCATTTTTGTTAGTCGTGATGTTGTTTTTGTGGAAGATGCTATTCATCCTTTACTTTCATGTACGAAAGAGACATTTGTTAGCTCCAAAGACATGTATGATACTTTGCTTCCTCTTTTTACAGGTGGACAGTCTAGTCCTGGTCCTAATGAGGCAACTTCTCAACCATTGCAGGTTTCATGTGATGATGCAAATCATTCTATTTCTGATGCAGATTTACATGATGCACTTGTTGATGAGAGAGCTGATATTGAGGAGGCAAAAACTATGCCAAAATGGCTCGTGCAAACTTTGCATGATAGCAAATTAGATGCATCTCTGTCATATCGTACTCGTTCACGCTCTCATAGTGCCTCTTTTGCATCAGATTGCTATGCTATGGCTGCATCTAGTCTCTATGATGTGACTAAACGTGTTTCATTTGATGAAGCACAAAATTCTGAACATTGGATGGCTCCAATGCAATCTGAATATGATGCTATCATGAAAAATGATACCTAGTCTTTATGTGACTTGCCTCTCCACAAGAAGGCCATTGGCACTAAGTGGGTAAACAAGATGAAGCGTAAACCTGATGGAACAATTGACAGGTAAAGGCTACGCTTGTTGCAAAGGGTTATGCTTAGGAAAGAGGCATTGACTTTGATGAGACATTTGCTCCTACTTGTCGAATGACTATTGTTCATAGCATTTGTGCACTTGCATCTCATCATGGTTGGAATGTACATTAGTCGGACATTAAAACAGCATTTTGAATGGTGACTTACATGAAGAAGTGTATGTTTTTCAACCCCATGGCTTTGTGCAAAAAGGGCATGAAAACCAGGTGTGTAGGTTAAAGAAGGCATTATATGGTTTAAAACAAGCACCACATGCTTCGTATGAAAAGATACATGCCTATGTGATTGCACATGGTTTTGAGAACATTCCAACTGAAAGCACCTTATATGTTAAGCATGCTAATGATGTGCTTCTGATCATTGTGGTATATGTTGATGACATGCTACTCATTGGTCCTCATTAGAAGCATATTGCTGATTTCAAGGTTGATTTACATGCCTCATTTGTGATGTCTGATTTGGAGCATTTGCATCATTATTTGGGCATTCATATTATGCATGTTGATGGTGGAATGGCTTTGTGTCAAACAAAATATATTGACACATTATTGCAGTGTTTTGGCCTTGAAGAATGTAAACCTATTGCCACTCCTATGGAGACAGGTTTACGATTGATTCTTCCAATCCTCAGGACCTGGTTCTTTGGTGTTGTCGCCTGATGCCTACCCCTATGGGGATTATTTCTTTCTTTATTTCCAATCCTCAGGACCTGGTTCTTTGGTGTTGTCGCCTGATGCGTGCCCCTATGGGGATTATTTCTTTCTTTATTTCCAATCCTCAGGACCTGGTTCTTTGGTGTTGTCGCATGATGGGTGCCCCTGTGGGGATTTGGGCAGAAGGTTGTTCTTTTCTTTATGAACTTTTGTTCTTCACTGAGTTGTTTTGTTCTTTGATCTTCTTCTTCTTCTTCTTTTCTTGCTCGATTCCCCTTCCACACGTCCCTCCTCCTGAACTTTGTCGTCCCCGATAGGCTTTTTGTGGTGATGTGAGTATGTTTGTATGACTTTTTGCTCTCTCTGATTAAGCAAATTGGCTTGACATAACATCAATTCCTTCCATTGAGTTAACTTCACCCCGTCATCTGGTGCATGTCTATGATCTGCAAAGAAACTTAATTTGTAGGCCACCAGTCTTGCATTAAGGTTCGAAGATATTTTTGCAAAAATCTCTGAATCCATTTCAAAAAACCCTGTAAAAAATGCCTCTTCAAACATCTGCATATAAGTACTTGGCAAAAACATGAGTCTTGAGTATATGGCCATTAGTGTTAAGCGGCTAGGTATGGTTGATAAATAAAAAATGAGGGAATCTGATCCCTGGTTAATGTCGATGAAGTTCAAGAATGTATACTGTGCATGTTGAAATACCTTTATTACTATCAATAACATACTCAAAATTTTGTTATTCATTTTGATTGCTAAATCTGGTATAGCTGCGTATCGAGCAATCCAAAATTCTATGGTTTTAACCATGTATTCTTCGATGGGTAAGTAATTATGAGGTGGACTTGGAAGTAATGGATAGTTGAGCCACCAATTATTTATGCTTCCTTGGCGTTGTCCTTCCCAAAACTGCATCCAGGAGCGTCTTCTGGGTACTGGGTAAAAAGATGGATTGACTTGAAGTATATATGGTGGCAATTCCCAGTGTACCCATAGTGTAGGATTCTTCTCCAAAAATGTCCTCCTCCAGATAGGATCCGCTTTGTCAAATTCCTCTTGTGTGTAGGTAAATGTTTGCATGTTGAACTGGAGGTTGCTATCTGGCTCTTTATTTGTTGTGGTCTTTATGTGCTGTCGTGTTTGTTCTTCGAGTAATCCATAAGGCACATTGAAAGGTTTTATTACATGTTCTAGATTTCTGCGTTCAATCTTTGCTTCTTTCATGACTTTGATTACTTGTTCTTCAAAATCTTTAGTAATTTGGGACACCAGTAGTGCCCTCTCAATATTGAGGGGACACCAGTAGTTCTGTAATATCCCGAGTATGTCTTTCAATGTTGGTCTCCGTTTCCTCCCTTATCGGTGAATGATGTAGGGGTGGAGAAAGAGGATGTACCTCAGTCTCCTCAGTAGCCACTGTGGAGTGTGGAACTACTGGTGTCCCCTCAATATTGGTGAGTAGCTTCCATTGCTTTTGTCAATTCTTCTTTTGTAATGGGTGGATTTTCTTCAAGTCTTGTCCTTGGAAGTACATGTGCTTTCTTTGTAGCTGGAGCTTTGGCTTCTGCCTGCATCATTTCCCATAGCCTTTTGGTACCTCTCATTCTTGGTTGGGAGCTCGTTTTCGCTTCCTCTACGATCTTGATTCCTTTCTTCTTTCTTGGAACCATGGAAATCTTTGTGTATTTATCCATTTCTTCTGATGACGGAATCTCTCTCATATGTTCTCTAATGCCCAAAGCATGATAGATCAGTATTGTCAATGCAATGCTTCCATTCAGGAACTTTTTATGACTCCACTATTTCTTGGCCTCGAAGAGTCGCTCTTGAATGTATGGTGTCATATTAACTTGATTCCCGATTTGTTTGATTGCATGTGATAGCATTTGCACTATGATCTTTTGTGGAGCAGTATATATGTGCATGTTGGGAAAGCAGAAATGCTAATGAATGAGTCTCACTTCCTCCTCTATGTCAATGCAATTGATATCTACAAATGTTCTGGTCTTCGCTCCTTGACTTTCCTCTTTCAAAATGGTATTCCTGTCCTTTTCCCATCCGAAGCTTCTTTAATTAGGTCGTGGGTGGATTGTATGATGACCCACTCTCCTGCTGCATCTAGGAATCTAGCTTCTAGTACCAATAGATCATGCAATGCCGATTGTAAGGTGTTCATGACTTGTGTACAATGCTGGAAATCTAGTTCGTAGATCGGGAGTTCAAAGTATTTGTGGATACCAACTTTCTTCATGATGTCCATCGTCGATGGAAGTTCATGCACTACCTTGAAGTCTTGAGACATTATTGAGAACTAATGGTCAGTGTCCATAATTTTGATTGTCACTAGGAACAAATAGTCCCCTGCCGGTTGACTTTCTCTAAACCAATGACCTTTTGCCTTAGTCACGCTTTGTAGAGAAAATTCAAGCACCTCCTCTTGAATGGTCGCTTCAGAATCTTCAGAAGCCATCTGCACTCGTAATGAAAATAGCATTAGCTTCCTATAGAAGGCATGTCTTTAGTGATGTGCGTTGTAGTGACATATCATTTATTGCGTCACTCTGGTTCCCCTTGCTTACATAAGTAAGACCTCTTACCACATATTTTTCATTTTTATTCCTAAAAGAAAACAAGAATTAGTGTAGCCGAAGCATTTATTTATTTACATAGTAGGTCCATTCCTATGGAAGTAGAATCTATGATATATTCCCAAGTGGGAAATGTGCACCACCAGTTTTGTTATGCACATCATGTGCGGAATGCATGGCCTCGTAATGTGGCCCTGTCATGCATACTTTAGGTGCATTCGATGCTTCATGTGTGCAAATGGAATCCTTTTGGTTCTGTTGTTCCAGTCCTTGTTGCCTCTTGGGTCTCCATATCCATTTTGTAGGTGAAGTGTGAGGCTTTGTCCTTCCTTGGTTTTGTCGTGCTCTCGGTTTTTCCTCTTTCTTTCTTGTAGTCTGAGTAGTTGATGTCGTGTTCCTCCGGTACCTTTGGTTAGTCTTGTTTGGCTTTAGGGTCTTGTTTTGTCGATATAATGTTTCTCCTTGCTTGTAAATCTCTTGATTCGCAATCTGTCTGATCCTCTTTGGAATCCATATTTGCTGCCGTGTTCTTTGAGCTTCTACTAATGACTTTGGAAGCCATACTCTCAGAAGTCCTTTTGGTTTTGATTGTGATGAAGAGGAGTCGTTGTTACTCCTTGTCTCCATAGGATGAGTGTCTTGTATTGGTGTTGACTTCTCTGATTCCCTCACTCGATTAATGTGGACCCATTGTAAATTGGCACCTCTTGATGGTGATAATCTGACAGTAGACTTCCACATTGATGATCTTCTTTGGTTGTAGGTGACTTTAGTAGCGTTATCTTCACCATCCCTCTTGGATTCTCTATTAATGTGGGATGAATTCACCTCAACGACTGATGCATTGGTGTTGGTAGTCATTTCTTTCTTCAGACATTCTTCTGGTTGGTTTTTGATGGAGTTGTGCTATTTCCTCTTCTAGGATTTGTTTCTCATGCTTGATGATGTCCTGCCTATGAGAGGGTCTTTCTTCTAATAGGCTAAAGATTTTCTTATGCCCTATTTTGGCTGATATGTATCCTTGAGCTAGGTGAATGCTCACCTCATTCTCAATGATCCAGTTTTATCCTAGGATTAGGTTCTCTATTAGATCCTCATCTTTACACACCAAGACTCGTTGTTCCATAGTGGAATTTCCTAGGTGGAGGGATACTGAAGCTTCTCCAATGCATTCAATGACTTGACCTCCAACGGCTATCATGTGTGCTTTAGTAGGTGTCATGGTCATTTGCAAATGCACGAGGATTTTCCTTCATATGCAACTTAGTGCTGCTCCCGAGTCTATCAAGGCATCTATTAACTGGTACTCTGTGGTTCCAGTCCCTAGATTTAAATATGGTTGGGATATGCTAAGATTGGTTGTGTTGGTTTAGTGAACTTGATAGTTGGCCATGGGAATAGGCTCTTCTCCTTGTAGATATCGTTCATATCTTTGTCTTATCCACTCTTTCCGTTTCTTGATACGCTCTAGGGCTTCTTGCCTTGCCTCCTCTCTAATCCTCTCCTCCTCTCTTTTTCTATTTTGTGCACTTACAAGTCATGCTAACATTTGGTCTGTCAATGGCTCCATGTAACGTTTTACTCGACAACCATCCCTAACTCCATTAATAACAAAAACCATCTCACTAACTCCATTAATAACAAAAACCATCTCACTAGTCCTCCCATGTTACAAGGTTTTTGTTATGAACTCCATTAATAACAAAAACCATCTCACTAGTCTTCCCGTGTTACAAGGCTTATTGACTAAGTACAATAAGGCTTGATGATCTATGAAGAACTTGAACTTATTGGCTAACATGTAGTGTCTGAATTTCTTCACAGCATACACCATCCCTAATCCTTCTCTCTCCGTAGGGGCGTAGTTTCTCTCGGCTTGATTCAGTTGTCTGCTTGCATAGGAAATTAGATGGTCCAATTTTCCTTCATCTGCCAATTGAGCAAAGATGCATCCTATTGCGTAATTGGAAGTGTCCGCATGAATATGAAAAGGCTTGTTCCAATTGGGTGTTTTCAAAATTGGAGCCGTGCTAAGTCACTTTTTTAGCTCATTGCATGCCTTCTCACATTCATCCGTCCATGTGAATTGAGTCAACAATCCATACAATGGCTTGGCAATTATGGCGTACATGTGGATCGGCGATAGTATCCACAGTGAGCCATAAATGCTTACACTTCTTTTGCATTTTTCGGTCTTGGAAGTTCTAGAATTACTTTGATCTTGTCTTCATTGGTAGATATTCCGTTCCTAGATACGATGTGCCCTAGGATTTTTCCTTGTCTTACCATAAAGATGCACTTCTCAGGATTTAGACGTACTCTATATTATCGGCATTTCTCAAATATTTTCCACAATTCTGGAGTATGTTCCTCCCTCCGATTTGAGTATGTACAGAGGTCGTCCATGTATACCTCCATACTCTTCCTTAGTAATTCCTTGAAAACATGACACATTAACCTTTGAAAGTGGAAGGAGCATTATTGAGTCCAAAAGGCATCACTCTGAAGGCATAGACCCCCCATTCGGTAGTGAATGTGGTCTTATGTCGATCCTCCGTAGCAATAGCTACTTGGTTGTATCCTGAGAATCCATCCAAGAAGCTATAGACTTCCTTGCCTCCAACTCTTTCCAAAAGGTGATCAGTGATAGGTAATGGGTAACTATCACGGATTGTAGCTGCGTTGACTTTCTTTAGATTGATGCACTCTTAGCTTCCCATTCTTTTTTGGGGCAACTACTAAGGGTGACACCCATTCGGTGTGCTCTATCTCGTAAATGAATCCGACTGCTAATAATTTGTTTATTTCCTCTTTAATTTTTGCAGCATAGACATCATTATACGTGTAAGGGCATTGCTTTGATGGTTTTGCATCAGGTTTCATTGGTATTCGGTGAGAACAAATGGAGGGTTCCACACCTTTAAGATCCTTCTAGGTCCATGCAAACACATCTCGATATTCTCGAATCAGTCTTATCAAGTCTTCTTCCTACTCAAGTGACACATCCTGTCCTATGTATGTGCATCTTTCTTCTCCATTTTCTATGGTTACTATGATTTTTTTCGTTTGTTCCTTGTTGTCATATGCTTCTCCTTCTCTCACCTCTCTTTTAGGCATCTGAATGGCTATTTTCCTTTCCTCCACTTCGTATCTTTTGAAGTGTTCAGGAACTTCAAAAAGATCTGGGGTTGGTTCGGTCTTACTCATGGCTTCCTCATGGCTCGGTACTGTAGGGGCTACTTCGATTGCTAACACTTTAGGTGTTGTACACTTGTCTTTAGCTTGAATGGCTTCTAGATAGCGTTCCTCCAAATCAAACTCTAGTTCCACCTCTATGCTCTTGTATTCTTCTTTCAATTCTTTTTCTAATACTTCTCTAGCTTCTACTTCCTGAATGACTACCATGTAAAAGTTTACATCATAGCCTTCTTCGTCCACACATTCATTCATGGTCAATACTTCTTCGTTCACACATACGTCCAAGGTTTCTAGGATTTCCATCCATCCATGCGGTTCAAATGCTTCATCAGAAAAAACTTGAAGCATGTATATTGGGTCCTCTATGGGTCAATAATTTTGATGTCCTATGGGCCATAATTGTAGTTTTTTATCCTCTTTTTTTGCTTTCTTACACATCCATAATTGAGCATCCTCGTGCATCCATGATTGATCACTTGATCCGGCACTATGGATAGACAAATCATCTTCTTCCTTGTGTATGGGGTTCCATTGTAATGGGGGTCACACACACACTATAGTCATTCAAAAGTGATGGGGAGGGGTAGACAACAGTCCTACACACACATTACAAGCTTCACACACACACAAAAGATCATAGAGAAGATGAAAATCAGCAGGGAAGAGGCAAATTTGAAATTTCAGTTCTCTCCTTCTTCACAATGGCAAAAAGTCCTTACAAAAGAGTCACAAAGTGACTTATATACATGTGCCCTAAAAATGGTCCTTTCACACAAGCGACCGGCACTTTATTGGCTAATCCCTAATTTTCTACTATTTTACAAGGAATATATTACAATGATTTTGTCTTATGCATCTAGAGGACTCCTCTAGTGCATTTACATATCTTCAGGGGAATTTCTAAGATTTTTAAGAAGAAACTTATGTCCATTAATTTGAAAATTTTGGGGCTCCTCTTTTGTGCCTCTTTTCTCTGCAACAAAGACCCTAGCAATGGGTATAAACAAATTGTTGCAGGAAAGAAAGAAGGAAGGATATTCACATTGAAGATTCAAGGCAATGTTGGTCATGCCTTGTTCACTTATGCAGGACATAAGATCTCTTAGTTAGATCTTTGGCATAAAAGGCTTGGACATTTCAATGAAAATGGTATTAAGGATATGATCGATAATGGTTCAGTTCTTGGATTACCTAATGTTTGAGGTCAACACATGACATACAAATGTGAAGCATGTCAATTAGGTCAGGCTCATAAGCAATCATATAATAACCATGGTTTCATGTATTCATAGAAGCTTGAATTGGTACATACAGATGTGTGGGGACCATCAAAGGACTTTAGCATTACTGGTTCAAGATATTATGTGATTTATGTTGATGATGCTACCAAGTGGATCACCATATATGTGATCAAAGATAAATTATAGGTGTTCAACACATTTAAACATTACCATGTGTATGCAAAAAGAGTTTCAGGACAAAAGTTGAAGAGACTAAGGTCAGATGGAGGGGGAGAGTATTTCTCTAATAAGTTCAGTGATTACTTGTGGAATGCAGGTATAAAAAGGGAAGTAACTTTCAGGTACTCTCCTCAACAAAATGGTGTAGCAAAAAGGAGAAATAGAACTCTTGTTCAGTTTGCAAGGTCAATGATGAATGAGAAAAGTTGCCCTAATTATTTGTCGATTGAGGCTGTAAATACAGCTATATACTTGGTTAATAGGCTACCATGTAAAGCTTCACAAGATATGACACCTTATGAGGCATGGTGGGGTAAGAGACCTACCTTAGATCATTGCAAAGTATTTGGATGTTTTGCTTATGCATATGTGCCATCTCAGTTGAGGCATAAATTGGAACCTGAAGCTGAAAAGTATGTGTTCATTGGTTATGATGATAAGCAGATGGGTTATAGGTTGTGGAGTCCACCCACAAAGCAATTCCTTGTGTCAAAGGATGTTACATTTGATGAGCAAGGTACTTGGTATGCAGGTACAATTAATATTCATGTAGGTGATGAAGAAATATTGAAGCAGAAGAAAGGTAAATCAAAGGTTCAAATATTTGATGAAGAACAGAACAATGAAGCACTAGTTGAACTTGAAGAAATGCCAAGGTTTGATCTAGAATGTGATGAACCAGAAACTTCAAGAAGTGGAGAAGTCAGAAGATCATCAAGACACAAATGGAAACCTACAAGGTATAGCTATGATACTTCATTTTTTACCACTAAAGATTATGCTTATATGGTGAAAACAGAGGAAGACCCTTCTAAATATGAAGAGGCAAAAGGTAGGGAAATTGGGAGAAAGCTATGCAGGAGGAGTATGATGCATTGATGGAAAATGAGACTTGGGATTTGTTTCCTAAACCAAATAGTGAGAAGATCATTGGATGCAAATGGGTCTACAAGACAAAGAGGTATGCAGATGGAAGGGTTTCTAGATATAAAGCTAGACTTGTTGTGAAAGGGTATGCTTAGACATATGTTATAGATTATGATGAGACCTATAGTCCTGTGGCAAAGATGACAACTATAAGGACTATACAAGTATAGAGTTGGGACAAATGAGAGAAGAGAGATATAGGCCAAGTATAGATGAGTAGAAGAAGAATGTATGTGATGAATGAATGAGATTCATCAAATCATTTGTTTTCATGAGAATAGAAGAAAACTTCTTAATTTTGTGTTGTGATCTTTTCTCCATTTCTCTTCTTGTGCTTGATCATATCATAAATCCTTTTGTACATCTCTAAGTCTATAGTTAATGCATCTATGGTCAAAATTTGAGAGTATAATTGTAATCAGGCTAAGAGAATTCAAGACAGGAACATTTACATGTGTAAATGGAAGAAGTGAAGTCAGGAACAGGTGCAATCCTGGTGGTCAATGTTTTGATCAGATCTCCCTCCACAGTGTAAAGTTTTGAGCAAGTACGAGGGACACAATAGAAGCACACACAAGGAGCACAAACACAAGAAGACACATGGAGAAGATGGATGGTTGGCATAGTTCTCTCTATTCACAACGAAGTGAACTAAAGTAAGAGCTGAATAATATCCCTAAGTACAAAGAATCACCAGATATGAGTGAATCATGTATGTGGTAATGTGGGGAAAAAACCTCTAGCTAGCACTAGAGTAAAAAGTGCCCATGTATAGAAAAAAGGTTCACATCAAAGTTACTTGAGGAACACATAAGTGTAACAATGATACCTCTCTTATTCCATATTTCTCTTCCTCAGAGCTTGGGAACGGTCACTCTAAGTTACTACCATTGCCTCATGGATTTGAAAAGAGAAAATTTTTGACTTATCACTCAAGTCCTTGGCCTTTCTGATTAGGTATGCCATGGGTTTTGTGGAATTTAAAATTCTATAAGAGGGACTTAAAGCTTAAGGTATTTTAGGAAGTTAGGATTATTTGGCATTTAACCAATAAGCAAAGAATAAAGGAATTAAATGGTTTATAATAGCCAATTGTTCTCATCATAATTACTTTTAGAAACTATAGAATTCAAGTCCTACTTAAGCTTAAATTCATGAATTTAATCTCCCTCTCAACTCAAGAACCCATGTGATATATTTCATATGCATACATAAGAACTTTTACACTTTTATTGGAAAATTTGTAGCATGCATAATGTTCAGAAACTAAATCCCTCCTTAATGCATGCAAAAGTTCTATTTTAGAACTTGTGTTCATACTAAGGATGGTGCGAAATTTCCATGCATCTTTCTTTTTGTTCATCCAAACTACCATAATGCATCAAGTGCATACTTCCTAAACCATGGCCATGATCATGCACAACCAATCTTTCTTTTCTTGAACCATATAGATCTGATGTAGAGTGCGAATCATCTCCATGACTAATTGCAAATGTGATTGAGCAAGTTAAGCCACCTAAATATATGCATCCACTTTAGAATTCATGTCTATAATGACATGCATTGCATGTTCTATGGTTTGCAAGGAAAAAAAGGGTGTGAATACTTATTTGGAATTTAAGTTTCATCCATTTCTTAGTCAACTCAATTACTTCTATTATGGTGATGTAGGATATGGACATTGTTGATGTCCTTCTTGGGCATTCTGATACTTAGATGCCTGCCCAACAAGTGAATCTACCTTTCAAATCATGCACTTATGTATGCATACTAAGAGGTGCCTCCTTAATGCATGAAAAGATGTCAAAAACCTCATATGCCATACCCTCAAGCAAATCCTACATGATATATTATGCAAATTGAGAAAGAAATTTAGTGGAAAGAGACTCAAACCTTGTTCTTTTTGTGCTTCTTGAGAAGAAACTTTCTTATCTGTATCATTGCCCCGTGGAAGTTCAACTCCCGTAAATGCAACCATAAAATCATGTGCAAAGAAAAGGATAATTGAAATAATCCCATATAAAATGTGTGAGACATTTCAAACAATAAAATTAAATAAAAAGAAATATAAACTTTTCTTGTTGAAGTTGAAAATTTGTGCAGGCATGGTCTTCCTTCGATCTCCAAAATTTGGCCATGTTTTTCTTAGTCTTCCATGGTGAGAATCTCCAACATTTAATATAGATGGGCACTTCATTTTCGTTGGGAAAAGGCTACATAAGGCTCTCACACCCATCCTTCAGGCTTTTGGGTTCACCAAAGAAAAGTGTTGTAGAGAAAACATGGCATAGAAGAGAGATGTTGAGGTGAATTTTGTGGCTGATCCATTGAAGGCTATATTAATCCCATATTTGAAGTCTTTGGGAGACCAAAAAAGGCTATAAGGCAAGAATTCATCATCCTTCCTTCAAATATCAAGAAAGAGAGAGGGGCAACTCCTCAACCTTTCATAGTGTGTTCACACCTAGTGATGCACATGGGCATGTTGAGGGGCTTCTCCCTAGCCGGGTTTGGTAAGAGGACTTCTACTGTCCCTTGGCCTCCTTTTGTAAAGATGTGAGAGTTCAAAATCTGCATGTAGCTAGCTTCTCAAAGACCTCAAAAAGAGGGTTAAACTCAGATGAGAACTTCAAGGACTATCTGCACAAGTTCCTAAAGAAAAGTGAAGTACGAAATCATGCTGAGATAAAACTTAGCTCTGATACCCATGTTGTGGAAGTACCATAGCCTTCACAAAAAATCAAACTAAGATAACTAAATAGCAAGAACACACTTGGGAAAGAGGTGCATGTATCCACCCAACCAACCCATCCAATATATAGCTCCATGACTCAGGGGGTAACTCAACTACAAGGATACATGTGTAACTTCCATCACATGGGTCCCTAAGGTGATCACATGATTTCCAAGCTTAGGATATCACATGAAATCATATGCCTTCTAAAAGAAGACGTTTAAGCTCTCACATACAAATCAAGTGCCTAGGAAATCAAACCTAAGGTACTCAACCTTAGAGAATTAACCCTCAGGTTCAAGACCCTTCAAATAGGAGTAAATAAACAATAAATCCCAAGGGTTTCACACCTAAAAACCCAAGGGTTCTAGCCTTTATTGGATCTTCTTCTTGAAATGAAAATAAAAATTGAATTTGGAAAGATTAGAGCTATTGTTTTATGCCATCAAGGAGAGTTCAATGTAGTAATAATTAGTGAAAGACCATTTTCTTCTGATGGGCTTGAAGTCTTTGAAGTAAGAAAGTCATTTATCATGAGAAAAGAGTCTCAATACGACTTCATACTTCTCAGCAAACTCCATATAATGTGTATTCTTGAAGTAAAGAGACTAAAATCTCTATATTTTCTATTATAGATTATATATATGCATACGTCATATACTATAATGCATGAATGTTTTTTTATCACCCATTTTACAAGCGAGTTCATCATTGTATTGGAAGCTACTTCACAAACTTTATTATCAAAATCATGCATTGAGCCTCCATTTTGCATAGAAAAGGGATTTACCAAAAGGTTTTCAAAGAAATCCACCCCGAATAGGGAGATTTAGAGACAAGAATGTATGAATGATTTATGAGTTCCCATTTTCTAGATGAGTACATCCTTGCATTCTATACTACTTCACAATTCTTACAAACAAAACCATGAATTGCGTATATAGATAACGGCTTTACAATTCCATTGTCCACTCCAGATAATAACATTGGTAGACTACAATGAGCATATGCAATTTTACTACCCATTTTATAAACAAATTCATCCTTGCCCTAGAGTTTGCTTCACAAAATGTACAAACAAAGCCATGCATGCAATCTCCATCCTATATATAGAGAAGAGCTTTACCAAAAGATTGAGATAATTAGTCCACTCTAAATGGTGATATTGGCGATTTCGTGCATCAATATTCATTATGTATTTAGAGTAGTTTATTGAAAGTTCACCTAAAGAAATCCATTCCAAATGTTGAGACACAAAGACTATGATGAATGAATTCTTTTGATTATCCATTTTAAAACAACTTTGTTGTTATGTTGGAAATCATGTCACAAACCTTCACAAAAAAAAATTCATGCATCAGCCTCTAGAAATGAGGCTTAAGAAAATGTTAGGTAAAACATCCTACTCCATAGTTTACACTAAATGTTCAAGTTGGGAGATTGCAATGAATGAATACTTTCTGACTACCAATGTTATAGATGACTTCATCACTATCTTGGAAACCATTTTGCAAAATTTACAAATAAAGCCATGCATCAATATGTAAATAAGAACTTTACCAAAAGTTCACTCCACGATTGGCTCCAAGTGGAGAAGTTCCAAAGATTGCAATGGATGAACACTTTATTTTTTACCATTTTATAGACAACTTCAACCCTTCCTCTAATGGGCTTCAAGGCATTAGGGATGATAAAGAAGTTTCAACGCTTGTTTCTTGCTCTTGGTAGACTCCATATATTGTGTATAATACTTCTTCAGTGTAGGTAAAGAAACTAAAAGCTTTGGATCTGGGATATTTAGATAAACTAATCTAGAAGCCTCAAAATCTATATTCCTTAAGTCTATAAGTCTTTGAATATCTCATTTAATTGCAATATATGACTTCTTACAATCCATAGTTTTTAACGTTGAATGCATGTCTACAAATTTGATGGTTTTTCTACAACCATTGCATCACCAAAAAAAAAAAATTAATCACCAACTGTTGCATGCTCTACATCTTGAAGGCATGCATAATAAGACAACAAGGTTCTTGCTCTAGACTAGGACGAGCGCCACATCAAGAAGCTTCACTTCTTTAATTGTCAATCCATGAAGACATGAGGATGATATCATGATCATGAACGTGTGAAGTGCATGAAGGTGAAGGTGAGAAATACACAAGATGCACACACTCATATATATATACACACACACAAGGCAAAGAAGTGGAAGGAGAGCAATGGAATGAAGAGTACTAATATTCAATAGCTCACAATACAAAATTACTTCTTACAATGATCAATCATCCAAAACTATCATCTAAAGTCTAACCTCTAAAATGAGCTCTCTAGCTCCTTTTATAGCTTTTTTAGTGAATTTGGCCGATTTCATACCTCGTGTTCGACATAGTTAAATAACGAGTTCTAGATCGATTATGAAGTACCTAATGGGCTCCAAAAATTATGAGAATTGGTAGATAGACACTATCTAAGCTCCTCAATCTCAAGCACTCTTCATCTTGCACAAAATGGAGCAGTAATCTACAAAATTGATGACCTATGATACAATAATAGTCATAAAAATCATTGTTTGGTAAATTAATGACATCTTTGAGCTTCAATGACTTGGCATCTTTGGAAAATTTGTGGCTCAACATCCAATATCCTCGCACACACATCTCTTCACATGCTCCCTCTTATTTTGTGCCTACTTCCTCCCCCTCCTTGTTGATATATTTTGGTAGTGGTGTGTGAACACACTTAGGACCACCAGGGCACTTTTTCCCCGCTTTAGGAGGTTTCTTCCCCCCAACTTGCATATAAGCCTATAAACATAACGGGTCACTTATCTTTTTACATTCACTTGGTAATTCATTTAGTGTAGTGTTGTGCTCCAAGCTTCTTCTTCCTCTTCTTCTT
>CM035406.1:115262160-115264660 GCA_020310875.1 Ceratopteris richardii
TCCTTTATCTTCATAACATGGTCTTAGTTCATCAAATACCACATCTCCCGAGACTCTTACTTCCTTTATTCTAGGGTTGTAACACTTGTATCCTTTTTTCTCTCTCGAGTAGCCGATGAAAATGCATTCTTCTGACCTTGGTTCCATCTTTGTTCTAACTTCTTGTGGAATGTGAACAAATCAAACACATCCAAACACTTTGAGGTGTGTAAGATCAGGTTTCTTATTGGAATATGCCTCCTCTAGAGTCAAGTGATGTATTCCCAATGTTGTGCACCTATTCATCAAATAAATGGCGATTGTGGTAGCTTCAACGCAATAGTACAAGGGTACCTTCATCTCGTTAAGCATGCATCTTGCAATTTCAGCAATTGCCTATTTTTCCTCTCAGCTACTCCATTTTGTTGTTGTGTATACCTACAAGTAAACTGCCTTTTGATCCCATTCTCTTGTGGAAAATCTGAAAATTCTTTGGAAAGGTATTCTCCTCCACCATCGGACCTTAAGGTTTTCATAGACATTCCTGTTTCTTTCTCAACTTCAACTTTGAATCTTTTGAATATAGAAAACACCTCTGATTTTTGCTTCATACAAAACAACCATACCTTTCTTGAGTGATCATCGATGAATGTGACAAAACATCTATTCAGCCATTGATGCCTCTTGGGTTGCTCCCCATACATCCATATGTATCAAGTCCAAGAAATTTGGGGCCACATAATTGCTCCTCTTGAATGGCTGCCTTGTTTGCTTTCCTAGTTGACAAGCTTCACATAACTCATGTAGTCCAATGCTATTAAATTTTGGAAGACCTCTCACCACTTCATGTTTGCTCATGTCCTTCAGCTTTGGAATGCTGATGTGTCCTATTCTTTTGTGCCATAAGTCCAGCTCTGAAATCTTCTTGTTCCCAAATTGAATGTACATGACCTTTCCATGTGGATGTTGGACGTAGTGAACATCCTTCCTTCTCTTCTACCTTGATCAATGACCTTGAAGCCTTCCTTTGGATTCTTTATGAAGCACCCATTCTCATTGAATATGACATGATAACCCTTCTCTACCATTTATCCTACTGAAATCAAGTTCTTTGAAATTGTAAGAACATGAAGAACATTAGATAGTACCTTTGTGGTGCTTGTATCTCCAAGCCTTATATCTCGAATATGTTCAATCATGTGTTGAGTATCATCACCTATTTCAACACATCCTTTTCCACTTGGTACCTGTAGATTAGTCAACAAACTTCATTGGCATGACATATGGTTACTACAACCTAAATCAATGTACCATTTTTTGTCATCTTCACAAGAGCTTCTATACTCATGTCTCATTGCAAGTAGTGTGTCCTTGCTTCCTTCACTTGAGGTGCTTGCATAGTTGCTTTGGCTCCTTTGATTGCCTCCATTTGGTCTTCCATTCTTTAGCCAACAATCACTAGCATACTGTCCTACTTTACCACAATGATAACATGTTCTACCTTTATGAGAATTGTAAGAGCCTCAGCCTCTTCCTTTACTTCTACCTCGACCGCTTCCTTGTGTGTTGGCATTTGATGCATCCTTGTTGTCTTTTGAACTGTTTTGATTGTAGTTGGAGTTGTTGTGACCTCTTCCTTTTCCTCTTGAGCCTCCTCTTGAGTTCCTTCCTTTACCTTGACCTGCATATAACATATGGTTGTGGTTGTCCTTTCCTTTAGGGCCAGCAAAGATAACCTCTTCTGTGACAAGATGAGGGATTAGTTGTTCAAAACCTGGATATGCATCCTTCAAGTTAATGGAAGTTATAAAAGGCTTCCATCTTTCATCTTATCTCAATCCATTGAGAGTATAACAAACAAGATCTTCCTCTTCAATCGTTGTGCCAATAGAAGCTAAAGCATCACTTAGCTCCTTAATCTTCAAAGTATATTCAGCTATGGATTGACTTGAACTTTTCTTGATTGTGTTCAATTCATTCTTGAGTTGAAGTTTCCTAGCTTTGGTATTTGTTGAATACATCCTTTCAAGAGCTTCCCAAACATCTTTAGCTTTCTCTAGATGTTGAATATGCCCTACCATGGCATTAGTAATGACTTGTGAAATGAGGAACATGACTCTCCTATTCCTCTCTTCCCATTCTTTTGCTTGCCTCCTTTGGACTTCGGTGGCCATAACTTGATTGATTTGAGGTTGAGCATCATCGTCGCTCACAATACCCCACAAGCCTTTGCCCATTAAGTACTTGATCATTCTAAACTTCCACACGAGATAGTTATCCTTATCCAATTTCTCCACTTTTTGACCCAAGTCAGCCATTGAAAACTATCAAAAACTTTGAGAGCTACCTCGAATAGTTATATTGTCCTTTGTTATTGCATTTGTGAAGCTCCCCCTTGTTTTGTGGCTCCTCTTTTGCTTTGCTTTAACTCTAGCTCTGTTCATGAAGCTTCAACACCAAGTTTTGTCTGATACCAATTGTGGAGAATGAGTTCTCCTATGCACAATGAAAACGTGTAGTG